>ML272430.1:99317-133083 GCA_005239495.1 Nicotiana undulata | reverse complement strand
GCTTTTTTTTTGCGGGTTGGGGGTGGGTTGGTGGGGTTGTAAGGTGGGTGGTGATGAAAAAAAATACTACCTTTTTAGAGAAAGGGCTTAGGGTGGGGTTAGGTGGTTGGGTGTGGGGTGGGTTGGTGAAGGTAGGGAATAGGGTGGGGAAGCTTGAGAAGGAGTTTTAGAAAATGTTTTTCTTTTTTTTTATAAGAAAAATATTTTCCTCCAATCGAAGAAAAATGAATTGATAAGAAAAATATTTTCTAAAACATTTAGACCAACTAAATATGAGAAAATTAAAAAATCACACCAAACACTCCCTAATTCTACTGAGTGTTCTCGAAGGGACAATAAATGTTGACAAGTGTAGTTTTCGCGTATTGGCTTCCAGAGTCTTTCCCTATATGGTCCTTACATTGAGGATTTTTGGACTTGCATGCAAATGTAGCCAAAAATAATATAGAAGCAACACGTGTTATGAAGAAATCGAATCGTTCATGAGCTACACTAGATTTTGAGAATAAGTAGTGCATAAAAATCATTCCGAGGTTAAACCAATATCTCTGAAAACAAAAGACAGACCCAGAGAACAATCTTTCATTTTGATTGTGATCCAACAGAAAACGAAAAAGAGACGAAACTTGGTGTTGGCACCCATATAACGTGGATACGAGGTCGTCTTTATTATAGAACATTTTACCCTTTAATATGAGATATTTCGGTGCGAGATCAAATTTAATTGCACCTCAATATAAATACTTGATACCGATTTGAAAAAAAATAAAAATTGAATCGTTTGACAAAGTTGACACTTGAAGCATGAATAAGAGAGGTGGTCCAATAAATGCTAAGAATAAAAGAGTACTTGGCAAAGAACAAATTAATATAATTCGAATAAAATTGGACACCTATACACAAAGGAAGACAATAAGGGAGTTTTTCATATCTTTTTTCGTACTTTCCTTTTGTCTCAATTGATAAGCCTTTTGATTAATAACCTGTCCAATAATAATTGATAATGATGTGAGAGCAAGTGTACGTGTAGAGGCATGCATGTAAATCAATTGGCGAATCAATTGATCCCGCACCCCTGACGCTTGGGCAGGAAAGATCCCTCGGATCCAACTTCGCCCCTCGGGGTGTTGTTGTCGACCCTCAGCGTTGTTTGATTCACGGGAAAGACAGGAGGAACCGGATCTTGTCTATTCGCATTATTAGAAGCTCCCGACATCGCCTACTTCAACTCCATCATAACCTTGTCCTGTCCTATGAGATGGCCTAGAATGATCGTTTGTTGTTCTTGTAGGACCCTTACCGCGTCAACGACATGTTCCTCCTCAGCATCATCGGGAGTTGTCTCCCGAAGATGTCGAGGATATTGCCTGTCATGCACCGGCGTGGTGTCATTCCCCTTGTGGGTGTCATTGGTTGAATCCTCGAAATGAGTTTGATCCTTTCGAACCTTGGGATTGTGCGTGTTGTTAACACCGTTATCTGTCATTTCTTATGATTTTTTCTAAGACAAAATATCAAAACATGATAATAAAAAGGCAAGGATTAACTTAATTGCACGGTTTGTCTAGGCCCCACGGTAGGCGCCAAATTATTTACCCGTAAAACAGTACAGTTGAATTTATACATGATTTCTAGGCAAGTGAATTAATTCAATCCTAAAATAATAAGATAGTTGAGTAATATATAACACTTAGCCCTCATAGGAAGACGAAATGGCAGAAATAAAGGCTAAGTAGTGAAGCCTCCGGGCGCAACAATAATAAGAACAAGAACAGAAAATAAGAAGATAAAACTGATTGTAGTATTAGTTTGCCAGAAAATTTGTGTCCTTACAATGATAACAGAGCTCACTATATATAGCTACGTCTAGGAATGGAGGTCCTAGGATCGTGTCCTTCTTTGATATCAATTATGAGGGTCATTGATGAAAATGTAACAGTGAATACAAATGTCAAATTCCTTGTAACGGTCAACGTATTTAATGCTATTCTCAATTAAATGCTACCATGCGAACAATATTTATTGCATCCTTATGAGTGTTATTATTTTCGGTGATAGATAAGACTGTTGCCTTCGATTTTGGATATCCTCGTCTTAAATTTCACGTGTTCCTCTTTTGAGCGGCCACGTAGCATAACATATTTTACTATATACAATTAGCGACAAAACATAGTTCAAACATCATCTCATGGTTAACAATCAACTTCTCAAACTGTTGTATGTTTGAATGTATTGGTGGCAAAACATCATTCGTGTACCGTAAAGCTGGATATGCCCCTGGTCTAAGGTATGTTGAAATAATGAATTTCCATTACCCTCCTTTATTTTTGAAGAATTAACCCAATAGCCACCCATTTAATTTTTTAAACTAACTCTAACGTGGAAAGTTTACTCTATCCAGACCATATTTAAGGTTTTGGAGCACCTATTAAAAAAATTAATACTCCAGCATTAAAAAAAAGTAATATTTGACTAAATTATCTTTATATCTTCCTTAAATGAGTAATTAATAACGATTATATGCCTTTTTGAAGAAGGATAATGGAATTTAAAAGAAAAATAATAAAACAATCTACTTGATTTACTAGTGTGGCAAATTTAAGATCACCTTGATTTACATGTTTTTTTGTCATGCACACAGCATGTAAGTTTCAAGATAAAAACAAATTCTTAAACTGTAATGCTATGGTATATAATAATGCAGTTCCTCAGAATTATTGAATTACTAAGGTAGGTAATCTTTAAATAATTCTTCGTAATCTCATCCTTAAATTGTTTCCAGGAAAAATGAAATTTTACTGTCTTAATTTTTCGTTCTCTTTTTTTATGTTCTTGTTTAAATTTTAAGGTATTCTTTTTTAGATGAACTTGTTGTGTCATTGATCTCCAGAAAATGTAATATCCATGATAAGAATCTGTAAAAAAGAACAGGATTTTCGGTGTTATTTTTGAATAATTGAAGGAGTTTGTAGGAGAAAATATAAAAACTTCTGAAAATTATATAATTGATATCTATTATTCTAACCATGATTTAGACCTATTTTTAGTTAATTAAATCTATACCATTAACATTAAAAGGGGACATGTGTCATCAATCCAAGTCAAACTTGGGGAAATGGAGATAATAGAAAATGGGGAAAAAAGTATATAAAATTTGTATAATTTTTTAATATAACATACAGAATGTAAATATATACAAAATATATAATTTTCGGCTATTATTTTGAAAGTGGCTATATTGTGTCATTTTTCCAATTAAATAGTCTTAGTTTGAAAGGTTCGTCATATAAAGAAAAGTTTATGTGTATCAGTGTACCGTGAGATCGTTTGGTTCAAAATAGTTTTACCTAATATCCAAAATATGAAAGAAACAAGCGTTTTCACGACTCTACTGTCCAGTCAATTATGTTCCAATACGACATTAAAAGCTAAGATAGTTGATGAAAAATGATTTCCGTCCATTAGTGAGAGAAATATTGAAATAACCATGCACCAAACACACGTCATATCTATTTTATTAACATTTAATTAGTTGACAATAATCAAAAGTAAATGTAATCATGCATGTTTGGGCAATTATATTAATCCATCTTCAATAATGTTATATTTATATCTAGCTTCAATAATTAGGTTTTAAGCACATTTTCTTTATCTTTTTTGTAATCAAACGTTCAATTTTATATAGATTTAATGTGATTTTAATATCAATCAATTCTAAAAAATTCAAAAAAATGAAAGTGTGTTCTAGTAGAAATTTATTTGTCAAGTGTGAGTGTGATGACTAATTATTGTATGTAGCGGCTATCTAGCGGGAGTCGTTTCGGTTGTATGCCACGAGGTCCCTATGGACAAGAGGACAAGTGAATCATCGCTTTTGGGCGCAGGCAACCCTCTACCATCTATCCCATTGCATTCCCTCGTCTCGTATTGTACTGTGTCGTATCAGATCAGATAGATCTATTGAGTGAGAGAAAGGGAGAAAACTCTAACTAGAGTTTTATACAGATTTTGGTATCCAAATATGAGACAAATCTTATTTTCTTTTCTTTTCTCTTCATTCCAATCAATCTCAGAATCTTGACATTACTTTGTGGTGTACGTGTCATATTCTTCTATATTTAAGAAAATTATTTAACATCTTTAGATAATAATCTTTTCACAATGACATATATTGAAAAACATTACGCTGATTATTGGGAACTAAATCTTGAAAACTCTGACTTTTTTATTTTCTACTCCATAAACAAGTTAACTTGCATTATATAACTTAGTGGTGTCGATGGATATTTAAAAACCGACTAAATCGACCCAATTGTATCGAATCGAATCGATTTTTGGTTTTTTTTAAATAAAACTGTAGGTTTTTATATAAATCTATAATTGTACCGACAATTAGGGTAGGTTTTTTATTTTATGAAAATAAACCGAAAAAATACCGATTCGTACTGAATAAATTTACATGAAAAGTATATATTTATATATTAAGATTAAATATAATAAACATTAAATTTTTCCTTGGGCTCTTGAAATTATAAATGGAACAAGCCAACAATTAATTAAACTCAAAATCCTAATTTACAAACCTATTACACTGCTCCTAATGAAAGTAAATTATTTCCAGTATATTCACTAGCAAGACACAAGGTAATCTAGCAATTATAGGTAGCAAACTGTAATGTATTGAATATATTTCCTTTCATACGATTTAAATTTATATTTTCAAATATTTAGTCTTCAATAGACTATATTCTTGAGTCCGAGCTTGCTAAATATTTTTCCACCCATGCGATTTATATTTTCTTTGTCTTTGCTTAGTTTCTTTTACGTTGTTGTAGAATAGGTGATGGATCTATACTTTGGTCATCTTTCATGTCTTCTTAGTTCATCACCCTTTAAATAGTAAAAATGTCTAGAGAGTTTTGATAAATCCTATAAAAGTAGGTATGTCATTGCACTACGCTTCTACTTACGACTTTTAAATGACATTTAAAAAATACCGTAACTTAATCGAGTCGTACCGATATCGAAGAGAAACCGACATAATTACTATGGTTTTTAAAAGTCTAATTTTAATTATGCATAATAGAATAACCGAAAAATTGATATAGTACAAATTTTATAATATCTGAACGAACCGAATAATTGACATCGCTAATATTATCGTCGTAGCTTTAGTGTAATAAGTTAATAATAATAATGATGTAGTAATTGTACATATTGCAGAGGAATGAGCTACTTCATTTTGGTTTATGGATAGATAAAATGAACGATAGAGGCGGATTCGGGGACTCAAAGTGTATGAATTCCTACAATAATTTCAAGTCAATATAGCATAATAACCAAACTAAGGATCGAAATGGGTACCGATGTTCAACGTATATTTACAAAATAATGAACAACTTAATAAAGACAACATATGAATATAAATATTACCATTACAATTATACTCGACGACTTGACGATCAATGACTGGCTCATTAGGAACACTTTCAAATACTTCATTTTCTATACAACAAACTAAATATTCATTCAACAATTTATCAAAAATCCACTTCAAAAGTCATTTTTACTATACTTTATCGAAGAAAAATCTCTCTCTACCGTTGCAGTAGCGACAAAAAATATCAAAACCCCTCTATCTCACACCCATACTGTAACAAAAGATATGGAACATTAGTGGAATTTTTACACAATTAGCTGGTCATATTAATTGTTTATTTTTCTAGCAATATACATAGATTATACACAGATTATATACAATTATACACATACCATACATGAATTATGCATATATTATACAATCACCGGCTATTTTTAGTTTAAGTGGTGGGGTAGGCGTCTATTTGAGTTAATTCTTCAACATTAATTACCACCTGAGGATAATAATATTTCACCACGTAGCATTAGGCATGGGTGCAGCTAGCCCATCACCTACGGGTTCGACTGAATCTAATAGCTTTGATTCAAGCTCTGTATTTATCTTATAAAATTTGTTGAATATATACTAATTATTAATTTAAAACCCAATAACATAAAATTTATTGAATCATCATCCTAATGGTGATATAAGTTTTTGGAGCTCGCATCACACATAAGTAGTTTAATTATACTTAGCTAACGTTTGGCCATAGATTCCCAAATTTGTTTTGAAAAATCTGTTTTGGGTGAAGTTTGGCTTGAAGATGAAAATGTGTTTGGACATACGTTTTCAAAATATATTTCCCAAATTTATTTTGGAAAAACATGTGTATTATTATGGATTTGGCCCAAAACCAGCTATTGAGTTGGTCTTTGGATTTGGAATTTGGCTAAAATATAGGCAAAATTTATTATCAAACAAATATTTGCCAAATAAAACTCAAGTTTATATTGACAAAATCTAAGACCAAACGGGTTCTTAGAGTGAAGTATAACTTACCAAGGTGTCCCAAGGGGTTCTTCGAACAAAGAGGTCTAAGTACGACAAACTCAATATCAGTGGCCAAATAAAGTAATCGAAATAACCAGATTTATAATAGGTAATTGAAAAATAATTACAGTTTTAAAAGTAATCTGAATTTTCAGTATAATATATTGGATGTTTATACGCAGGAGCTCCATAATCCAACATATTGTGTTGACAATTTTTGTGTTTTAGCAAAATAATGGCTATTTTTCAATAACTTTCGCAAACGTTGACTATTTTTTATTATCAGTCCAAAAATTGACTGGCACGTGCTATTTTCACATTTTTTATTGTCCTCTCCCACCCCCCTCCCAATATGCTAGAAGTTTAAACGCATGAGCTCCATAGTCCAGAGTATTATGCTGGAACTTTTCGTGTGTTGGAGTTCCAACATAATATGCCGAAAGTTTATACGCATGATCTCCATAATCAAGCATATTGTGCTGGAACTTACCGTGTTCACAAAACAGTGATTATTTTACAATTACTTTACAAACACTGGCTATTTTTCTATTACCATTCCAAAAACAGACTGACCCGTACTATTTTCACTTTTTTTTAAAGAATGTTATACAATTACCCAGGCGGCAGGAAAAAAAAATTACCTGCTCTACCCAAAAATGTTTTAAATACCCATAAAGCCAAGCCAAGGTAAGCCATGTCAAGCCAAGAAAAATCTAGTCAAGTTAAGCTAAGCGAAGCCAAGCTGGGCAGGCAGGTCGGATAATTAGTTTTTATTGGGTAGGTAGGAAAGAATAATTATTTTTATTTTAAGCTCAATGGTATTTTGCATAATTTGCTTATTTTTTAACTTTCCCCCACCCCCCCACCCCAACCTTTGTCCTCCAAGATAAACCAGCAATTTACTCAACAGAGAAACAATGTTTCACCAAGGATCCAACAGCAGAAATCTCAGAGGAAATGACAAAATTACCTAAGAATCATAATTTTACAATAACAGGTTATATCGTTTTTATCCAATTACCATTCAATGCTCACTGCATAGTTTTATGTGTAATCATCTTGTAAGTAACCTGATTGTGTAATAAACCTATAAGTAATTACCTCACAAGTGACACGATTGCAAAACTTACATCGGTTTACTGAAAAGGCGAGCGGGTAGTGAGTCCCAAGTCAGAGGGGAGCAGGTCGCAAGGGTTCCATCCTATGGTGATCCGTTCGGCCTTTCAAACAACATAAAACATAACTCGAAACCTTGTACAGAAAAGCAAGATCCTATATCTAGACTATATTCAAAGAAAGCTCTGATAAAGACAATCCAGCATCAAATTCATCCCACCGTTTCTCCTGAATATGCTTAACCTGTTCCGATTTTGGTTTGATGCCCCCGTGAACTATTTTTTGTCATAATCGAATGATTTTGGTAGTGAAATAAACCTGAAAGAATTCTACTACAATTTACAATCGCTACATTCCCTATTCAAAACTAACGTTAGCAAATTGTTATGAACTGACTGGGAAGTTTTCTTCAGGCGGCTTTCGCCACAAATAATTAGCAGCTTCAATCCATCTTGGATGGACCAAAAATTTCTTCTCCTTCACTGCCCAGCGCGATTTGTCAGTTCCAACATCCATGGATACTACATGTGTCACCGATTGATCGACTTCTGTGTAGCATGTGGCTCCTAATTGCTCAGCCAATTTCCACAAGTGGTGATTTTCTGGTTGGAATTGTGTAGGAAATACCCGGGTAAAGACGATTTTACAACCCTTCAATATTTCCTTCCGAACTCGTTTCAGCACCTGTACAAATGCCAACAGATTCATATTAGCCTACACTAGTGTCCCCAAAATAAATTCTCTAGAAATTTGGCAAACAAAATCACATCCACGCTTAGGCTATTCGAACGGGACTTTTAGAGTTTGGAATAAAAACTATGTTCCCTAAAACAAACTTTCTTCGCCACACAGACATAGTAATTCAGATTTCATTGCCGAATGCATAAATTCACATTAGTCGGAATCTGTTTTATCACAGATCTAAAATTTCATGTTTCCTTAATCAACTTTGCAATCACTTACTAAGCGTAAAATTTTTAACAGAACATTGAATTTGGTCGAAAATAATTCAGCAGAGTTTCTTCCTTTTCTTTTTTAGTTGGGATAAGTGATTCAGAAGAGTATTTAGTAATGTGAAAACTGGATTTTTGGTTTATCTTAATTTGAATTGTGGAGAAGAATCTTTTAGGAGGGGTTAGGTTTTTGGAATGGGCAGAAAAGAGTAGTAGTTTCTTTTATTAGGACGGAAGGAGTATTAAACTAAAAGTCGCCTATAAATTGAACTGTTTGTCAAGAATTTTACCTGCCTAACATCGCGCTCCATAATATTGTCGCTGTGTTCCTGGAAAAAGAAAAAGAAAAATAACCTCAACAATGGAAGGCAGCTACAATCAAAAGTAACAAAATTGGTAAGTGTTAACCCCTTCGAGCCAATATAGATGTCCCATTACATGATTACTTAGGTAAGAACTGAAGTTTTATTGTATTCAAACGAAGTGGGTCCGTAATTGTAGAATTAGTTTTGAAGTATGAACGTTTTCTAGCATAAAATTCGGTTTCCTTAAAATAAAAGAACTATTTAATTATGTTACGGTTCGTTAAAATAAACTGGACAGATTTTGAGGCGACAAAAACACAAAATATGAGTTAATTTTGGGGGAGGAATAGCAAAAAAACATACCGGGTCGAAGAACAGACTGTGGATCTGTTGCAGTACTTTTAAAACAGAGGCAAGCGCTCCCTCAGCTTCATTTTCATCGCTTTTCGTTTCAGAAAGTGATTTACATTTTAAACCAAATTGTCGACAACTTGAGGTAAAGAAATGATACCGCTCCATCAGTATTAGGTTCTCCTTGTGCTTTCCCCATACCTAAAACAACACAGGTTTCAGTTCCCCCAAAAAACAACTCATTTCTCGAATTAAAAATTAGAATTTAGAAAAATATAGAACTTGATAATAATCTTCCTCAAATGAGATTAAGCTTTAGACACAGCAGGTCTTACAGAGATTCATGCAGTTGGGAACAGATACAAGTTTAAGAAGTCATACAATAAAAACAAAAGCATTTAGCTTTGGAAAAGAAAAGCAAACTAGGAGAACTCAAACCAACTATCGGCAACATCTAGAAAGAGTATCCATAAATAAAAACACAAGAAAAATAACTAAGACTTTGATCAAATAGGGAGTAATAAACAACGGAAATTGTTCTACAGCTCTAGAGGCAAAAGGTTTATAATAATAAGGTCTGAATTAAAAGAGTTTCTGGGAGCAGAAGATTACAGTACACTACTGCTTTTATGAATTTCAGCACAAACAGACCCCAGTTTCAAAAAAAAATCAGAACTTGCATTTGGGAACAGAAATGGGAGTTAAAGAAAAAGAATTTGATGACAGCTATTAGCACAACTATGGTTCATAGAGATCTGACAAAGACATGAAGATATATAATGAACATGTAGAACAAGAAACTGGTTTGTAGATATTATTAAGTTCCAAGGAGTATCTGACAAGAGATACAATGGAAAGTGGAGCAGCTACTTGCACATAATTATTAATAGCAGGCAGCCACTTCAAGACGTACAATAGAGTTGAAATTATAGAACTCGGCACAAGGATAACACACGAAGTGAGAAACGGTCCAATTTATTAATTGCAGGCAAGAGCAGCAAATTATTTCATTCCATTATTCAAAACATGCTACGTCAACAGCAACTCCTGTGTTTTCTCCGCCCCCAGCAAAGTGCCAGCAAAAAGTGGTAATCAAAAGCAACCCGAACATGCTTAGCAATCATTAAAGAAGAGGGAACTACAAATGTGAACGCATGGCATAAACACTAAAAAAGAACCGTAGATAACAATCAGGCTCAACGAAGTTCCATGCAGATGATAAGATAAACTCCAAAACATATCCAAATTGTCAGAATAGCAATACATGAAAAATGGAAAGCTGTCATGGAATTAGGGTGGCGGGAACTTAAATTTAATCCAATTAACTCTCCCTTTGTATGTATGTAATAAGCCTTCAATGGTATTAGCATTCTTTTTCTTTGAGAAGGAAAATTACTATATGGAATAAGAACTATCTGAATGGGATTAGCATTCTCCTAACCACCAAAGAAATTCTTTCATTCTTCGTGGAGGGAACACGATACTCCTAGAGAATTGCTCACATGCTTACCGCTTCAGTATCATCAAGGATCAGGACAGCACTTTCTTGACCCAAAACAACATCAAGACCCTTTTGATGCCTCTGGGTGCAGTCTCCTTGAGCAATCACTCTAGAATGGAAGTAGATACCTCCAGGGTCAAGTAAGCTCGCCATTTCCAATGCATAAGGACGTTCCCCCATCGTGTAAATGTACATCTCGAATAAACTACTGGCTTCTTTCAGGAAGGTGTGGACAAATGGCCTCAACTTTGTCATCATGTGTATCCAATCCAATTTGAAAAGGTTGCTTCTCAAAGCATCTGTACATCACAAATTGGCAAAAACGTCAAAAAACAGAGCAGAACAGATACCTGCAAAATAACTATCACAACCAAACAACAAGAATAAAAGCAAAAGAAGTCCTTACAGTATATGACGTCTAAACAAACTAGCATAAGAAAAGACAAAACATAAAGTCGACGTCACGATTACAAAGATTACCACAAAGAATTAACAAAGTGAAGAGCTTACAAAGCTCAAGAGTTACAGGCCAGGTTATCAAACAGCAATATTCAGATGACCCATATGTTAGAAGTCCCAGAAAGGGAACATCAGTTGCAATCAGAACATCAGCATGATATATCCATTATATTTTCTAATGAGAGTGCCTGCTAAACATTCTTTTCCTAGTCCAGGCGTCTGCATCATTACAAGACACTAATAACATTAACTCTGCAAAATCATATACCATATCATATAAAATCATGTAATCCCTTCCCCCCTCCCTCCCCCTCCCTCCTCGTAAAAATGATTGCTAGGTTCGGAAAGAATTTCTATTAGCTTCAGAATCAGCAATCTCTGAGAAAATTGCAGGTCGGTATGCGAAGAAGTTACATATTCCATGCACCAAGCAAGAAGATTAAAATGTGCGTGAGACCTACTAAAGTCAAACAATCTTATATTTCTCTCCAAACAGAGACACCTCAGAACACATTAAGGAATGATGTCCAGTACTAAATTGCTCCGACAAACAACTGCCTCCAGGCCAGAAGGAATCTAACATACTGTAACATCATGAACTAGATGCACCCTAATTGCTCGTATAAATGGCTAAAGCACAGATGCATCTAGTCGCAATGGAAAGCGAATGAGCTAAAGTCTCCTCAGCTATCTTGTGCAAACTGCGCCAATACACAAACCCGTTCATCTTTCTAATTATGACCCACTAAAATGGACTTTAATTTAATCACTTTTGTTTAGGTATTATATGCTATGTTGCGCGGACTCTCCAAAATGCAGCCGCACCCGTGTCGGATCCTTCAAAAAAGCACAACTTTTGGAGGATCCGACACGTATCCGGCCACATTTTCGGAGAGTCCGAGCAACATAGATTATATGAATGAATCAAAAGAGTAATGTAGTCACAGAGACACAGACCTGCTATCAGATCCCTTTCAAACCTTGGGAGATCAATTAAAGGAATAAGATGCTAGTAGTAGATTGAGGATAGATGACAGAAATTAGCGCAGTAAATCAGATCAGAGGGACAGCTACTAACTCCAATAACACAGATTTTCTTAACTATGTAGTTTACATTACCTCGTATTTTCTGTATAGCTTCCTTCTCTATCTAGTTCATTAAACTAGTAGTCACATAACATACATATACCATAAAATCCCATTCAAGCTACATCGTAGAGATCCTAGCAGTACTTCACCTCACTGCTGCATGTTTCCCTCCAACTACCAATATCTCTAATGGATTTCAGGCTAGGAGACCTAGGCAGTACCGGTATAACCTGTTGGACAACATTGTCTTATTTTGCTTCCCTAGCTTCTTGTGCAAGTAGAACAGATTTTCATCACTTTCAAGAGCAAGATATAAGCATCGAAAATATAAAGCGACTAGCATATAACCAGTAAGAGTAGCATACCAGGCAGTACTTCTCGTTGGTCTTTCAAGTATAATTCTTCTGCTGAAATATCTGCAAGTCTAGTTGAGTTTAGAAGTGTGTGGTCTAAATCAAGAACCAAGTACAGCTTTTTATGGCGTAATAAGTTTTTCAGGTCCTTGTCACGCAATCGAGCAATTTCCTCATCTGCAAGCCTCAAGTTCTGCAAAATCAAATATAGAATCCAGTAAAGATGCAGAAAGTTTACTAGAAATAGCTGTCCCCAGCACATCATATAGTGCCTTCCATTCCTCTCAACCCTCCCCACACCCAACCCAGCCCAAAAGAAAAGAACATATGCATATACAAGTGTACTTTAGTGACTATTGAATCATGAAGAATAACCTTGTGTATGTATCCAAAAGCCACACCCGATTCATTTTCCACCTTCTGCCCACACCGTATACACATCCCTCCCATGACACCAGGATGTGAGCATATATCCAGAGCCAAAGATGCTCCTGCAAACAGGGACATATGTCAGGTTTATCGCACAGAAACACCTACGTACTTTACACGGGAGGAGCACGTCGATGACTGGAAAGGAAAGAGTCAAAGAACTTATAACTACATGCAAGTAGCTGCAGCCTATTAATTAAGTTCATCCTAAAAATATTTCTTTCCCTATTTCCTGATCTTTTGTCAGGGAAATTCTAGTCCCTCTCCAAAGAATGAAAGCTCAAAGAAGCATCAACGTTTTAGTGTCAAGGAAGCCATAGCTGTCATCTACATGGAAAAGGCATTACCTAAGTTTTAAAGAACTGACAAGCAGCCTACCGTCTGATACTTATCCTTGTCAGAGTTCAGCAACTAAGGTTTAATAAGATGGTCAGAAGATGTAATCAAGCAAAGAAGACTACAGAAGCCCATAATGATCCAGTTGTAATATTAATCCGATTGTATTTACTTCAGGCCAATGAACATTTTCTAATAGATAAGGTCAATAATATCCACAAAAAGAAGCAAGTTCATGGAGAAGAATATAAAAAAGTACAAAAGGCTTCTTCGATGTTAGCTGTGTGGCAGCTGACAAAATCAATCAAGTTTCCATGTCATGTAAATCATTTAAACAAAATATTTAAAAGCTGAAGACAAGCATATTTCAAGGTGCATAGAGGCTGTTTATTTCTTTCAAAGCATTGATTGCTCCTCTCTCTCTCTCCAACCATGGGACATACAAAGGGATAGCATTCTACAACGTTCTGTTAACTTTCTGTTTCTTAAGAATTTCCCTCACCTTCCGGTCTTTTAAAAAGTTTTCTATGTCATGTAAAACATTTAAACCAAATAACCAAAAGATGAAGACAATCCTATTTCAAGCTGCATAGAGGCTCTTTATTTCCTTCAAAGCATTCACTGTTCCTCTCTATCCAACCCATGGGACATCTAGAGGAATAGCATTTGACAATTTTCTGTTTGTTCCTTAGAGTTTTCCTCCCCTTCCAATTACAAAAAAAATCTTCTAAGTGATAGGCATCAATTGAAGAACTTCCACAAGATAGAAACATGTACCAAATCTCTAATACAACAAATTGAAAAAAGAAACTGATTTTAAGTTTCCATCCCTTTTTCACGCATATAGAAATCACTCAGTTAACTAGAGGTCCAATTCATTTTTTAATACAGTATAAGAGCAAATGAGGACTTCTTTGGATCTAGAGATTCTTTAAAACTAACACTTACTTCTGCATGCATATACAAGACTACAGCCAACACTTAACCTAATGTAAGTGCAATGATAACGACTAGGCATTAACCCCACTCATAGGTATCGCCTATGTGGATACTTTACTTTGTGCATCTCTGACCTTAGCTAAGACACGTTGATGCTATGAGATTGTAAATCTTGAGACAACTTCTCTCCACGTGATTTTAGGTCTACTATACCCCTTTATATCCCCATCAATCAACATACTGTCACACATACAAAGCTAGTGCAATTAGAAGTCTATGCACAATACAGACAAACCATCTCAGATGACCTTCTCTATCAGCGATTTCCAAACCATTTTTCAGGGCCATGAAATGGTATTATTCAATTATTATACGCTCGAATAAAAGCTCAAACTAGAAATTATTATGAGCTCATTTGGATTTCAAGGCAGGCTTACACTTGAGCTCGAGCATTAATCCATAACCAAAGCTTGAGCTTTGTTTGAAGCTCATTTTGCATTTAGAGTCGAGCACTAGCGCCAAAACAAGACTGAGCTTGGCTCAAGTATACCTCTAGACCTAAGTAGGTGCTGACATGAATTAAAATAAATTATTGTAAGGTGTTATAATATCTTTACAACACCAGAACATCAAATCATTCAACTCGATTTAGATAAAATGCTAAACAGATTTGTTTAATGTGCAGATAAAATGCTAAACAGCATATCAGAAGATTGAATGACTCTTCTACAGCTTCTACAGCCTGACCTGAAGTTTCTGCTGGTTCTCCACGAGATGCTGAACTCTGTGGATAACCTGCATCTTCCAAAACCTCTGCTTTGCGCTTCTTTATCCTATGATAATCAAAATAGATATCGATGAGGAAATGGAACATGTAGTTTAAGCATAAACAATCAAACCGCAATGTTAGACTTTAGAAAGTAATAGCAAAATTTAGCAATAAAAGATCAACAATTTCAGCAGAACTAACAGTAGTTGGTGACAATCAGCAGTGCTCTTTTTCATGTTTAACTCAAAAGCTTTATCTTAGATGAACTAACAAATCCAAGCTGGACACAGAATCTTATAATACCTGCTAGAATCTGAGCCACTATCATCACCATCGCCGCCGTTTTCATCTTGCTCTTCCTCATCTTCCACCTCCACCTCTCCCTCTGCTTCTTCATTTTCAACTTCATCTTGGTCAGGTGATACATCAGAAGCAGAGTCCAACTCTGCATCGAGAAATGCTGCAAAATCGTCGCTGCTTGATGAGTGCACCGGAGAATCTGCGGTCAGACTCATCTGGCATGCCAGAAACAAATTATATAAGAATAGCTACATCATAAGAAACACAGTTGATACACCAACATCCTTTTTACTACCGTGTCAAAAACTCAAAACAAAAACCAATAGCTTTAAACAATTTCAATTCACATGTGGACTGCAACTTTGTAATTATTCTCCCACACACGCACACACGCACATCATGAGGATATCAGTAAGGCATAAAGCTCAATCGCATATTATTAGTTTATTATCCAGTAAAAGTATTCAAAAGATGCGACCTCATTTTATCAAGTTCAATGTTAAAATTGCAGCTTTATCATATAGAAATCTAATCTACAACTCATTTCACCTCTCTGTAACCCTAATTCTCATTATTATAAGCCTTCGCTAAAGCCCTAAACAACCTAGCAACAATTCTACATAATAAGGTACACGAAAAACAATAGCCAAAGCAGATCAATTATTCATATTTTTCCGAAGTATATGGGATACCGACATTAAACTTTATGCCAAAGGTAAAAAACTAGAAACAGAAAGTAGTTAATAAGAACGAAACAACAAACACACAGAGAGAACAATGGAGTTCACAGAGACGGAGAGAGAGTGACGGAACCTGAAATCACCGCCTCCGCCGGCGCAGAAAGGGTTTTTGGCGTTTATATTGTTTGTACTTTGTACAAACGGCTTTTCAACTTCAGATGAAAATTGAAAGTTAAAAACAAGAATACTTTTGATCTGGTTTAACTCTGAATGTAATTACAGTTGTAAACTCTGTTTTGATGTAATATTATTATTTAAGGGGTTGAATGAATGATTGTTTAGGTTAATTCTGTAACTTCTCTTTCTTAATAATTGAGATGTATTTGAGGAGGCCAACAAGCTTATTAGACATAATATAATGAGATTTTTACTTATCTATAATAATGTTGAAGCTTATTTATCCTCACTTTTGAGGTTTTAACTAGATTACAAGTACATATACAAATTACCTATATTATACAAAATAATATATTATACTTTAATCTTCCACACTTTTTCTCACTCTTCCACCCCAAAAATAAAATTATCAGAAGAATATTTGGCCTCTTTCTCCTCAATTTATCCATACTTTTACGAGAACAAAGAGATTTGACATCAAACAATTCTTTTATGTTTTCTCTTTCTTTTTATTTTATGTGCTTTTTTTCTATGTTGAACAATGAACGAATTACCATTTTTGAACGAGGGGAGATCGTCAATTTCTTTTAGCTTTATGGAATCAATAAACAAAATAGTATTAATCAGAAACGAGTAGATTGAATTGGAAACTATGTTAATCCATTAGAAAGTTTAGAAGCTTTAAATTCGAAAATCGAAATGTGTAAGATTATTTTTTGTTTTGATTGGGTGTTATTGCAAATGATTGGGAATATCCTTTGGAGTTTATATCTCAATTTTGAGACAATTTGGTGAAGATTTGAGGTGGTTTTGATTGAAACTCGAAAAATAAGACATAAACAAATTGTTTACGCCACACCTCCTTTTTCCGAGGAATAGGGAGTTTTTCCAATTAAAGTGACATTATTCGAACTGAGATTATTTATTTAATTTCAGAGTCGCTACTTGAAATATTAGTTATGGTGTCACAAGTCACCGGTCTATTTTAAAATCTCAAATCGAGAAAATTGACTCGGTTTAAATCCGCGAAAACCAGAAACTGGTAAGGAATTCTGTTAACGGGGGAGAAGGTGTTGGACATTCTTAGTGGTTTTAGCATGATCTCTTTAATCATACCTGGCTTAGTCAATTATTTAATTACGTATTTTAGAATCTATGTATATTTTACCTTTTACCGCTTTTAAATATGGCATTTTATGGATTTAATCTTTGAAGAACAGAGTACATGTGTAAATCCGCTTTATTTGAGGCGCTAAAATCATGCCATGCATACGTGTACACGATTAATCGCGCTTTATTATTCTTAAGGATTGTTTGGTCAAAGTTGCGCGAACGCGTACCTTGATTAATTTTGAGAATCATAATTATGCACGCGAACGTGTACATAATCACGATAATAAATTAGAACGCGCCTAAAGCATTCTACACCTATTCATGAGTAAAATTGATTTCCTAAGGTTTTGAGATAGCTTGTGGGGTCATGAATTATGGCATGGAATTATTGTGGAAAAAATTGTATGATTTTAGCTATTATGAATGTATTCAAAAAGATACTTCAAAAAATTTATGTTACAACCCAATAATTTATGCCTATATCTTTTACTAATGCGACTAGTAAGAGGATGAGATACGGAAAAATATTTTAAACAAGAACCAGTGAATCAATCAAAGACAACAATAAACTTGCTAAGTGACCAAAATCGAAACAAATGCTATTTGAAATTAATGAAACTTCAACAGACTCATTAGGGGTGCCAACTCTAAAATATGGAACTGATAAATCATTGTTAGGCAAAGAGTTTGCTACGATGTCGACATACTTAAGGACATTGATTCATCAAATTCAAATGGCGCTAACCTAACCAATAGCACAAAAGATATCAAGCCATCTACCGTAAGCTCGGTCCAAAGAAAGGAAGACAAACAAGAAAAACTTGCGAAAATGCGAATGATGATAAGTACGTACAAATTATTGACGGCCAAATGAACAAAGACAGCTTCAAGCAGAAATTGAGACGAATTGGGGAAAGCAAATAGACTTAAGTAGAGGAGAATAAGTGAGAATTTACATACTAAAAGCGGTAAAACAACACTATACGACCAAGAATGATCTGGAAATAGAAGGCGAGATTCAAGCTCCCAACATAGAACAATAGCAACAAAGTTTCTTCAATACAACCCAGCAAAAATCGACACCAAATGCCAGCAAATTCGAACCAATCCTTACGATTCTCTTTTATTTATGTTTTGGTTTCCAATTTCTAAAGCTTTTTTTGTTTCTAATCTGAGATTCAGTCTGATACACGTAATTTAGATGATGTCACATCCGCTGCTGAGTAGGAGTATTCGAATGGTAGTTAGGGTAGTTATGTTAGTTACTTTTTTGAATTTTGGTATTGGCGGGAAATTCAGTTAGCTTGTGTTTCAGCTCATTTTGCCTCTTTACATTTCTGTAATTTCAATAGGTTGTTTGAGTATAAGTAGCAAGTTGTAAACTCTTATTAGCCACTTTTTGATATGCTAATGAATTTCGAAATTTCCCTCTAACTTTTTCTAGTCTCCTTCTGCCTTCTTCTCATTTCTCATTGGTATCAATTGGTATCAAAGTTGAAACATGGGACCACGCAAAGTTGTTGATATCGCATCTCTCGACTAGCAAGAGCAATATGAAGATTTGGTTGCTTAACAGTTGGATCTACGTTCAATTCTCGATTAGAAGACACAGGAATTACGAGCTGATATGGATCATCGACATGCTGAGATGTTACAAATGGCCGGAGCTCTCAAAAACTCGATCGATGGAATGAAACTTCATCAACAGTCACGCGATAGCAATTCCACTTCTAATGTTCCAGATAATGTACTGCAATCAGGTCAGGGAATTTTAGGCCCTAATATGTATCATGCTCATAACAGTCGAGGTCATAATCTATTGTTTCCTAGATTTAATGGAGAAAACTTGAAAAGCTAGTTGTATAGAATCGATCAATATTTTGTTGTTGATAATACTGCTGCAAATCCAAATGTAAATATAGTTTCTATGAATTTGGATGATGATGCTCTGGCTTGGCATCAGTCGTACCTGAAATGCAGAGATTCACCTATCCTTCCACCATGTGATGAGTATATTGAAGCTTTGACTGGAACATTTGGTGAAGAATATACTGATCCTATGCTAGAATTGAAGCAGCTGAAACAAACTGGCTCAGTGAAAGAGTTTCAATTCATTTTTTCCATATTACTAGCTCAATGTGATTTAACTGTTAGCTAGGTTATATCTTGTTTTTAGGAGGATTAAAGTAGGAACTAGCAAACCCTGTAAAAATGCATGAGCCTCAAACCTTTTCCAAAACATATCGCTTAGCTCGATTAATTGAAGCAACTTTAGCTGCTAATGTTAGAGCCTCAAGGTGTAGTCATGCCCTGTGTCATCTACACACCTAAAAAATCCCTCCTATGAGCCACATTCCATCAAACACACTCCTAGTACTACTACCTCTGCTCTGAGATTAGCTCTACCTCCTTCAACCAATGACATCGCCTCTAGAAACAGGAGAACTATTTCCTCTGCAGAAATGCAGGCTAGAAGAGCCCAGGGCTTATGTTATTTTCGTGATGAAAAGTACACTGTTGGACACAAATGTAACCTACCTAAACAATTATTTTTTATGGATTTGGAAGTCTTGGAAGGTGAGGGTGTGGAGGTGGTTAGACAGGAATCTGAAGAAAGTCCTTCTAGTGAAGAGTGGTCAATTGTGGAAGGAGATACTCATATGATCTCTCTATGTGCCTTGAGTGGATTACAAAGAGCTCAGATAATACATGTCACTGGATATAGTGAGAAGAGATCAATACAAATCTTACTTGATGAAGGTAGTACTCGCAACTTTATTGATGCAAGGCTGCTAAGAAGTTGGGTTGCCAAATTTGTCCTACCAGGGTGAGCTATGTGAGCCTTGGTAGCAACACTTTAGAAGCAACTTCTGGGATGGTTAGGAACTTTGAGTGGATCCTGCAGGGAACTACTTTCTCATCTGACTTAATTGTATTTCCAGTAGGTAAATATGATTTGGTTTTAGGGGCTTTATGGATGAAAACACTAGGCCCTATTAGCATGGACTATTCTGAGCTAATTATGGCTTTCAATTATCAAGGAAAGTCTTATTTGTTACGAGGAATAAGTGAAGAATGTAAGGTTTCCATTCCAAAGTCCTTGAACAGGTTAAAGGGGGAGGATATGTAATTCTTTTATGCTGCAAGTGATGGAGATACTCCTAGCTCAACAACTGCTATGCAATGTCAAGCCTTGCACATGAACAAATCTGATAATGTTCCTCCTATTGACCAACTGTTACAACAATATCAATTGATCTTTGTTGAACCTACTTCTCTACCTCCTCCAAAGGGAGCCTTTGACCATAGAATACCTCTCCAGCCTAGCTTTAAACCTGTGAATGTTAGACCTTATAGGTACTCTTCCATTAAGAAGGACATTATTGAAAAGTTGGTTAATGAAATGCTGCAGCAAGGAGTAATTCAGTACAATAACAACCATTTTTCTTCTCATGTGGTACTTGTGGGGAAAAAAAGATGGATCATGGAGGCTATGTGTCGACTACAAAGAACTAAATCAATGCACAGTTAAGGATAAGTTCCCAATACCCCTTATAGATGACTTATTGGATGAGCTTGTTGGGGCTACTATTTTTTCTAAAATTGATCTCAGGTCTGGCTATCACCAAATAAGGATGGTGACTGATGATGTTCCCAAAACAGTTTCCAAAACACATTTAGGGCATTATGAGTATTTAGTAATGCCTTTTGGATTAACTAATGCTCCCTCGACCTTCCAGTGCCTCATGAATCATTTGTTTCATAAATTTCTAAGGAAGTTTGTGTTGGTGTTTTTTGATGATATTTTAATCTACAATGTTATCTTGTAAGATCATGTGGGGCATTTGCAGCAGGTGTTTTGGTCACTCACAGCTTATTATCCAAACAATCTTAGTGTGCCTTTGGAGTATCAAGGGTGGAATATTTGGGTCATTTTATTTCTACCGAGGGGGTATCTATTGATCCAAGGAAGATTCAAGCAGTTCGACAATGGCCAACTCACACTACTCTTAAGCAATTGAGGGGCTTCTTGGGACTAGCTGGCTATTACAGGAAGTTCATTAGAGGTTATGGTCTTGTAAGCAGGCCACTAACTGAATTTCTCTAGAAGGATGTTTTTTTGTGGACTAATAAGGCAGCATATGCATTTGCAGAGTTAAAGTCAACTCTGCTTCTGCCCATGTTCTAGCATTACCTAACTTATGCTCTCCCCTTTGTATTTGAAACATATTATAGTGGCACATGCATAGGGGATGTTCTAAAATAATCTCCACCTCTAAAACAAATGTTCGTCCTCGAACGGACATAGAAAGGTACCTGAATTGGCGAACAAGTGGGTATATCTACTCTGCATGTCCGACTCGGACTCCCAAGTAGCTGCCTCAACAGGCTGACCTCTCTACTGCACTCGAACTGAAGGGTAACTCTTCGACCTCAACTAACGAACCTGCCAGTACCGACTCCTCCTTATAAGCCAAATTCTTGTCCAACTAGATAGAGCTAAATTCCAACACGTGGGACGGGTCACCATGATATTTCCGGAGCATAAACACATGGAATACCGGATGAACTGAGGATAACCCTGGAGGCAAATTGAATCTTATCTTAAGAATGAAAACTCTAAAGTCAACTATATTTCCTCAAAGTAGAGCTTATGCTAGATCTTGTTACTCATGGATGTTTTGAATTTTAACTAAGTCCCATTATCCAGGCAGGTCCTGAGAACTTGAAAACTCCCATTATCCAGGAGGGTCCTGAAAACTTAAAATGTACTTACCTGAACCATGCTCTCTTTCTGGATGATCTCTGTAGAAAGAACAAAATGTCTTTCCCCTGAACCATGCTTTCCTCATGGAGGGTCCCTACAAATCAGACAAATTTTCTTGCCCCTGTTTCAGACAAATAAAATCTTGTTAGTTTGAAAACGTGGTGGTTAGTTTGTGGCATCATTGCTGAGTGTCTGCTTCTGCCACTGTCATGCTTCATTCTAATGAGTTGCTTCGTTCCAGCAAGGGATTGTTTGACCTTTTGGTCGAAACTAGACCACAAAACCTCTGGATGACCTGAATCTCTTACATTCACTTGTTGCATTGTGTTTTCATTCTGAAAGTTGCCAAATCTTTGTATTTTTCAAAATTCAATAATCACCTTATCACCTGAACTTCAGTTATCACCATACTGCTCATTCTGAATCATGTCACTTGTGATGTGCTTGGCCGAACTCCGCTTTATGGAATTTAAAAGCTGGTAGTGGGCTTTGGAATCTTTTCATGTTTGTTCAACAAGGGCTAAGTCGAAAGAGACTAATAAATATAGACTCAAATAGCGCGATGAAGTGATTTTTGGCAAAAGGAACGAAGGAAAATTTTGAACAAATATACGTATGTGAAGAAGAATGGAAAAAGACTTATCTGAGTGAAGCAACTGTCTCCAATGATCATGACATGCATTTTGGATTTATCAGCCTAATCCGTCCGACCAATCATATTTCCAGTTCATGTTATGTCACGACCCCAAATCCTAACAGGCCGTGATGACGCCTATCGTGGAACTAGGCTAGCCAACTATCAATTTACTACGCATTCGTTCGATTATAACAGTTCACAATATAACAAAAAACAACAATCATAATAAAGAAATAAATTATATAAGTCCAGCGCCCCCAATAATGAACTAAACAACTCTAAACAACCTCCCAGAACTGGAGTCAATAGTCATGAGCATCTAAGAATGAATAATACTAACTCTGCTAAAACTATAAAATATGTCTCTGAATCAAATGCTAAAAACATAATAAGGAAGGGAAGTGGAGAAGTTGCGGACGCTGGACAACTACCTCGAAAAACCCGTGAATTTCGCTAACGAACAAGCAAAACCAGACCGTCACCTGAATCTGTGCACAGAGGCACATGGAGTCTTTATGAGTACTCCAACTCAGTAGTAATGAAAAGAAGTCACAGTCTGAGAAATATAAAGCACACAAATAGATACACCATTTCACAACAACCAGTAAAATATCAAGTCAACAAGTAGTATTCAGCAATTTTATAAGTTCAAAAACCAGTTCCAAAATCCTTTGAAAATAAGTAAATATCAATATATCTCAGTGAAATCCTCAGTAAAACTCAGTTTGAAAACGGAGTAAATCATAATTCGAAAACATAGTAAAACATCATGAAACTGCCCCTAGGCCAAAATCATTTCTCGGAACAGATGCCCTCAGAAATTCCCTCAATCATTCAGTATAAATCATCACTCAGTATCAGTCCCACGGGAAATCATCATCACTGGGTGTGTGTTATAGACTCCGGAGGGGCTCCTACAGCCCAAGCGCAATAATAACATAAGGCTTGGAAGCCTTCTCATCTCTCTCATAAGGCCTGGTAGCCTCCTCACACCTCTCATAAGGCCTGGAAGCCTCCTCACATCACTCATAAGGCCTGGAAGCCTCCTCACATCACTCAGTCAGACGCTCTCAATTTGCCCTTAGGCCATAAACATACCCGGTTCTCGACCCAAAATAATATTTCATTTTTTCAATAAATAGCATCAAAATACTCCGAGTGTCAAAATAATTTACCAGGAAAAGACTAAGTGTAAAATCATAGCATATCAGTGAGGAAAATATAGTAAACACAGCCCCCCAAGGGGTAAACAGATCGGCACTAGGCCCCAAACATGGCTTACAACCCAAAACATATCATAATATATAAGTACTATTTAAGCAAAGGCTTAAAAATCGATTTCTCAACCCAATAGTCGCCTAAATAGGAAAGATGCTCCAAAGTTTCCACCTTTTCATCTCAAAACCCGTGAAGGGTGCATAGTCTGGGGTTTCATACCCTCAGAACAGGATTTCAAGATATTACTTACCTCAAAACTAGCCCGGAATTATTCCGCAATGCGTTTGCCTCTCGAATCAACCTCCGAAGGCTCCAAATCTACCAAGTTTAGATTTGTATCATCAATATATGCTTAAGGAACAATTTCCAATTGAAACATATCGAAATTAACCCAAAAATCCGAAATCGGTCAAAATCTGACCCCCTGGTCCCGCATCCTGAAACTCAATTTTTTATAGAAAGGTGTTCTTCGTCCTCTAACGATTCCGTACATATAAAGAACACCAAAATCGGAGTCCGTTTGACCCCTAAAGGTCTCTTAATCTCAAGCCCTAAAACTCAATTTTTCTACTGATTTTTCCATGCATTTACACTGGTTTTATGCTCTATAATCACCCATAATCGAGTTTTAATGACTAGAACACTTACCTCTATGAAGAAAAAGAATTTTCCTCTTCAAAATCGCCCCCAAGAGCTCTTTTCCGTACAACAATGGTGTAAAAAGGGGTTTAGGTCGCGGAGGAAATATTTAAATACTACCCAGTTATTTTGCTCTCCGCGATCGCTGTCAACGCCTCGCGATCACAAAGTGTTCCTCACTTTGACCTCCGCGATCGCAGCTCAAGGCACGTGATCGCACAGTGCTTTTGACCTCTTCCCTCACGCGCCCAGCCCTCCCCTGTGCGGTCACACCACTTGCTATGCGATCGCACAAATAATTTTCCTTTTACTCTGCGATCGCGTCCCTTCACCTGCGATCGCACAAAGTATATTTTCCTGGCCTCCCAATTTACCTATGCGATCGCATTTGACACCCCGCGATCGCATAGAGTATTTTTCACCCTGCAACATACCAGCAAAAACAACAGAGTTTTCAAGTCCGGATGTGTCTGTTAGTCACCCGAAATCAATCACGAGCCCCTCGGGACCCCAACCAAATATACTAACACGTCACCTATGGTCATTCAAACTTATTTTCACTCTCAAAACATCAAAACACCAAATTCTCACCGGATTCAAGCCTACGAACTTTGATATTTCTAAAATCCACCAATGATGCCAAACCTATCCAAATCAACTCTGATTGACCTGAAATTTTGCAGACAAATCCAAAATGATATTACGAACCTGTTCCAACCGTCGAAATTCTATTCCGACCCCGATAGCCTATTTTCCATTGCCGACCGGAAATCGCCAAAACTAACTTTCGCCAATTCAAGCCTAATTCTACACCGGACATCACAAAATTATTCTGAACACACTCCTAAGTCCCAAATCACCTAACGAAACTATTCGAGCCATAAAATCCACATTCCGGGGTCGTTTACTAATAAGTCAAACTCTCAGTTGACGTTTTCTCATTTTAAGGCTATTTTTTAAAGACTAATTGACTGAATTCTCATTTAACCATTCCGATTTCAAGCCTATCAACTCTAACACATCAATAATGGAATAACCAATCTATAACAAGTCAATATCAGTGATTATAATGCATGTTTTACATAACGACAGACCGGGTCGTTACATGTTATGTCTTCATACTTCAAAATCGGGCTTTCAATGATATAATTTCTATGTACAGTCACGAGCCTCATTCAAGTTGTAGTGTCCCGAAGGTTTTTCACCAACAAGCTTCTCTCATTTGTTCATCTCTAAATTCACCATTGTCTTACTATGCACGCAAGGGTTTTCACCAATAAGACTCTCTTGTTTCAAATTTTCTCACATCTCACCATCGCCTTACGGTGCCCTTGAGGGTTTTCACCAATAAGACTCTCTTATTTTAAATTTTCTCTCAACTCACCATCGTCTTACGGTGCCTATGAGGGTTTTCACCAATAAGATTCTCTCATTTTATTCATTTTTCCTTTGTGCGGCACGGAGTGTTGCCCCTGGTGTGAATCATACCTCTGTCTCGCTTGACTTGGCACTACCTTTTTTACACCGTAATGCGGGCTTTTGGATGGGGTTAGAAAGAAATGATAAAGGCTAAAAACAAATTGAGTGGGTTCACAATTACAACTTTTGGAATTAGATCTTTTATATAGCCACAACTTCTGCCCCAATTTCTTTGCCTGAGGACTTTTGAATTTTTATTTGGATGGGACCGAACCGTGAGGCTGCCTACGTATCCTTAAAAGGAATCAAGTCAAACGTAGTTCATGTCATAGGAATTGATTTATTGTTGTTACTTTTCTCTTTTTCTCTTTTTTTTCCTTTTTTTTTTCTTTTTTTTTTCTTTTTTTTCTTCTTCTTTTTTTTGCCACTCTTTTCATTCCTTTCTTTCTCTTTTTCTCTTATTTTTTCCTCTTTTCCTTCTTTATTTACCTTTTGTGTCCGTGTTTCTGAACGTTGCTATGAGCACGTGATTTTTACCTATCGTATAATCCTACAAATTCTCGCTAAATTAATTAGTTTTACGGATTTTTGTTGAATTTTAATGCTATTTGCGAATTTGTTTTCACATTGCGTAGCCATAATCCGTCATTTAAATCCATAAATAATTTAAAATGGCATGATTAAGCACGTAACCTTAGTTATCACTTAAATAAATATAATTGTTTGATATAAAGTGTGTTAATGTTAATTTCTTGATTTAATTATTTCTTTTTAACGAAATTGTGAAATTTGGCCTTTAATTGATTAGGGGTAATTAAAACAATATGACTCTTAATTAGTTAACTGAACACGGACTAGAAGTAAAACTAATTGTTGCATTTATTTTAATTTTAAGTTAGTTTAATTAATTAAGGAGAATCATTTAATTAAAAATAAGCCAAACGGACCTGGGCTAAATCTACCCAGGCCCAGAACTCGTTTCTCATTTCAAGTGACCCAAGCCCAAGTCTAACCAAACCCATCCTGACCCCCAAGCTTCAAAAACGACGTTGTTTGGTAATCAAGAGGATCCTAGCCGTTGATCTTCCCAGATCCAACGACTGGGAACTAGTCATTGGTTAAATATATATATGTCCAAACCTTACCCCCTACCCCCCAGACTCAAAGTCTAACACCCCCCCTCTTCATCTCTCTTCCCGCTCTCTCTAAGAGACCGGCGGACCACTGTCGGACCGCCTTAAACCTGCCGCCCCCGCCCCAACTCTGCCGGCCGGAAATCGCCTCCGGCGGCGGAGATTCTCCAATCGACCTCATTTTTTAACCAAACAATCCCCATAGCCTCCTCAACCCCGTTCCATTATCCATCCCCTCAAAAACCCAACCAATCTCCTCTAATTTCGAATCTAGAATTCGGAATCCGAGTGTTTTTGCTACAAGACTCGATTTGAGTCGAAACTTATACCAATCAATTGTCCCCCGCACGAACAATTGATTAGTATCATTTTCGGCCCATTTCGAAGTTCGCCGAAGTCCGGCCAAGCCCCGATCAGTCGCCGGAATCCAGTCAAAATCGTTCCCCACTTAACCAGGTATTTCTCTTATTTTTATTGTTCCTACAACTGATTACCTAGGCTAGGATTTGATCCATACTTGTTTAAATCTAAAAATCGTTAGTCAAAACCTATTTTTTCTATTTCTCTGTATGTGTCTCGAACATAACAGCATGGTTAACACGTTTGTTTACTTGAAATCCATTGTGGATTTTGTCTAAATTCTTTTCCACCGTTTACCCCATGCCGATTCATGTTTCTTCTGCCTAAGTTAAATACAAATTCAGAACCTATTGCATGTTAATCATGTTTTATTTCCTGTTATTTAGTAATAAAGGTTTCATGACAATAAGGATAATCGACATAGTTCAATATATGTATTGTTTCTGTGATTCCTCGACTGTTCTTGTTCATGTATTTGTTAGAGTTTACTGTCATTCTTCAGACAGGACCATCTCGTTTGGTTAGTTGCCTCATGTTTTACTTAGGTTGGTTATAATTAGATTAATCGATTTATTACCTAATTAACTAGGAAATTAGTTAATCCTGAACTAGTGTATGGTCATGTATTAACTTAGTTTAATCCTAATTCAAGCCTAACTTAAATTGGTAATCTCTTAAGTAATTAACTAAATCCTAATTTCTGATTAAGTCAAAGATAATTGAGGTTAACTAACTAAAACAAATCAATTAACCAAAGTTTAAGGGTTTAAGCTAATTAACCTAATCTAGTTATCAACTAACTAACTAAGTAATAAACTTAACCTCAACTTTGGGTACCAGAAAAGTAATAATAAAAACTACAAGGGCCAAACAAATTAGAAACCCATGAGTGGAATCTTCTAGAAAGAGGTTTATATGTAATAATACAAAGATAGTGGGTAAATTTTCTGAGAAAAAGTAAGAAAATATCAGAACAATCTAGAATAGGCCAGCTGTAAGGAGTTGGTTACAAAAATATTCCATCTTATCCTCTAATTAGAGGGGTCAGCACATGGAAAATAGAGGAGGGCTCTCCCCTGTATAAGGACACTCACTCACAGACAAAAGGACCGGGGGGAGAATACACCTGAAATTAGTAAAAAAGGAAGGCTCTCACTCACTTTCAATATTATTTTGAAAATACTGTTCCTCAAAAAATCTGAAACAAAATATAACAGAAAAAATATAGAAAAATGGATATCAAGTCTGATTTTGCTCTGCTTTGAGATTGAAGACTGCTTTTGGCTATTGAATCTTCTTAAAACTCTGTATTTCTGGGTTCAAAAAGCTCTTGTTTTTGCTGGTTTGGTTTCCCTGGGAGTTCTCTGATCATTTATTGCTGGTTACGGTTGCTGTTGCTGTGGTCTTCCTTTTTGCTGACATTCTTCTTCCTAAAATTCATCTTTCTCTGACCTTTATTTGGTCAGATCCTTTGCTAATTTTCTTTTGAAAGGTATGTAACGATTTATTATAAATGAAACCTCAGATTCAAAAATGTATGTTCTGTGGTATCGTTGGTTTCCTTTGTTTGATTTTTGTGCAAATCTTGTATAAGGGATGTATGTGAATGTTTGTAAAATATTTTTAGAGCTTTCTTTTGGTTCATGTTTTCTTGACAGCATCAAGGGAAACAAATCTCCCCCTTTTTATGGTCAGATTCGTTCCCTAAAGATGTTTAAGTTTACTGTATTTATTCAAGAGCAAGTAGCAAATTGTAGATGAGGATTCCTGGTAGAAGCTTCGGCAAAATCAGTACTCCTAAACGAAATTTAGAGCAGCTATTTAAAAGGAAATTCATGGATAAATATGTATCTTCCTTCTTGTATTGTTATGGACATTTGTAAGACAAAACTGGACTGTACGTATTTATTCTGCTGTAATACACTATCATAATTTAGTCCATGTTCAAACAACTTTCCTCAAGCTTTTTTTTTTGTTTTGATTTAGTTTTGATACCAAATTAATATTCAAGAACTTTTTCTATGTATTGGGTTTGGCTTTACAAAGTATGAAAAGTTTGTATAATTTAGGTCCAATCTCTATTAAGCATCACGCCTAAAGGAAAATATGGATAAGAGTAAAGTTAGTGGTATAAATTAATGGTACTTTCATAAGTAATTATAGAAAAGCCTGGGTGTGTAATCTTAACTCTGAGTTAGTTTTGTTTCTTCTGTTTCCATTTCATTATCCCCTTTTAGTCAAAAGTTAATGTATGAACATGTAGGTTCTTGCCTAAAAATGAATTAGTATATGAAAATAAGTATAAACAATTTATTCAATCAAATCTGCCCATTCTATGACTGTTCGTAATGATCAGTTCGTTATTTACTACAACCAATTTCCATAACCCATGCCTTTGCCAGAATCTCAAGACTTAGAAGAATTACCAATCTTTGATATTCGTAGTATGTTTTGGGCGCAACCTAATCTGTCATTGTGATTGTGTACACATATATGCGACGTAGTTATGATACCGAAATAAATTGAGGTATGCGGTCACACAACTTCAGACAAGCAATCTTAATAATAATAAAATATTTAAAATTGTGTACATATTTACGTGACACAAATAAAGTTTAAAATGAATGCTCGTAGAGACACTTTTAGGAACGAATTTCTAAAAAATAAATTATTGGAATTACGTACACGCCCGCGTGACGTGATCCCGGTTTCTTTTTTTTTGACAACAAAACAACAAATACGTGCTTGCGCACTTTATTTATCTTATTAAACGAATTCAGCGTCAAGAATTGTGTATACGTCCGCGTGACATGATTTTAGGCACATTTTAAACTCTACAGGTTTACGCATACGTAACTCGTATCAAACCATTATTTGAATACAAAAGAAGAATAAAAGCAGTAAAAAATATAAAAATGCACATAGGTGTAAAAGCCGTAATTAAACAATTTAGGCCAAGTTTAGTCATTAAGCGACCGTGCTAGAACCACGGAACTCGGGAATGCCTAACACCTTCTCCCAGGTTAACAGAATTCCTTACCCGGATTTCTGGTTTGCAGACAATTAAAATAGAGTCAAAATTCCTCGGTTTTGGGATTTCTAAATAAATAAATGGTGTCCCAGAACACCGTAAAAAATTTTGGGTGGCGACTCTAAATAAAAAGAAATCCCAAAAATCGAAAAATGTCACTTTAATTGGAAAAACTCTCTTATTACCCTTACCCGGTGAAAAAGGAGATGTGACAGTTGCTACTAATTCCAAATGAGGGGTATAAAAGAAAATATATAAGGCTCAAAGGGGTAACAAAGGGTAAAATACTTAGATAGCAGAATAAAATGCCTTCGTCATTCCAATCTTCAAAACATGCCAAGTAAAAACAAACACAATTTAAACCAAAGAAATCATACATAATATCTTTTGACTGCATCAGAATAGATAGTCATATCTACACATTTGCCTTCTATATTTGTTAAATACAATGCACCATTGGACAACACTCTCGTTACGATGAACAGCCCCCGCCAGTTTGTGGCGAACTTGCCTTTAGCTTCAGCTTGATGTGAAAGAATGTATTTCAACACTGACTGATCTACCTCAAACTGTTTGAGAGACACTCGCTTGTTGTATGCTTTTATCAACCTCTTGATTTCCCATACTAATTGCCTCAATTTCACTCAATTCAAGCTTCAAGTTATCTCAACATGTGTGAATCTTTACTTGTTTCCTCAAACACATCTTTTATCATATTCAAAATCATGTTTCATTATTCCATGATTAGATTGGCTTTTAAGATCTGGCTAAAAACTCTGCATGCATGTCATGTCACTAGAACTGGCCTGAAAAGAACAATATACAAGAAAATAACTAAACGAAGACTGTAAATAACAGAAAAACAAAATCTCATTTGACCAAGGGATGGAAAGGTTTGAACAACACCGAAACAAACCTAGATGACAAACTCAGATACACAAAACTAACTAACAAGAGTTCTAGAGAAAAGCAAAAGAGTATGGAAGGGTTTGAATCACCAAAACACACAAGATAAAATCTGTATTACAACCCCGAAATAACTAGATAGCAGAAAAGAAGTCAAAATAAACTGCCAAGACTCCTTCCCGACGAGGAAATGAGGTGCTTTCTAATTAATAATCTCGAGATCTTAGGCACTGAGTTGCACATCAAAATTACTAGGACCTTCACCAACTTCAATCACATTGTCTTCACCAAATAGCTCATTGACTTCTTTGACCAACCCTTCGTCATTGCAAAACATCCCGACAATTTGTGTGTTGCCATGTACCTGTAGAGGATTATGTGTGACACTTGGGGTATTTTTGCCTTGGACCACAATTATCCCTTCTTGAATCATTCTTTCTATCTCCCTTTTCAAAGCACGACAATCTTCAACATTGTGCCCTTGGGCATTGGAATGGTATTCACACCTTTTAGAAGGGTCAAAACTTCTTGCACGTGGGTCCACATGATTTGGTGAAATAGGTGCAATCATGTCATAATACTTTAATTTTTCAAACAAGCTTGCATATGACTCTCCTATTGGTGTAAAATTATCTTTCAACCTTTGTGCCCCTCCATGCCTATGTTTTTTAGGGTTATTGGGTGCCTGAAATCCAACCAAAATCAAATATTATATAACAAATATGACGAAAATGATCATGCCAACCACCAGAAGAAAACAACAAAGTTTGAGTTAACAAGTATAATGTGTTTTAAGAGTCTAATACGCATTTTCTTAAAGAGTCTAGCACACATAAATAGCTAAGGAAATCCAAAAGCCCTAAACACAGTCACAAATTATTACTACGGACAAACGTCAAGGAAATCCATCACAACACACGAAATAACAGTGCAAACCATAAGAAAGAGGAGAAGAGTGTACCTCGACAGCAATAAAATCAGCAACTACAGAGCTATTGATTCCAAAATTTGAGCAATGAAACAACGACAACAATCTAACGGGAACCGTGACCAAAACGACCAAAATTTGAGGGATGTTCTTTGTTTAGCTGAAAACTCCAAACCAATTTACAAGAACTCGGACAACAATCCAAAAACAAACGGAGAATCTCTACATGAATCGAAGAACCTCTCCAGAAAGCTCACTAATCTCATATCGAAAACCTCGCCGATGACGGAACCTCAACTGAGAACTCAAACTCGAATGGTAGCGATTTTGAGCTATTGTTCCGATCGTTTTTAGCTAATTTTCAGAAGAGATAGAAGGTTAAGGAGAAGAAAAGAATGGAAGTGGCAGAGATGTCATGGATTTCGTCGGTCATCACCTCCGGCAGCGACAACCATGGAAAGGTTGAGAGCTACTGTCCCGTTTTCTTCTTGGAAATGAAAATGAAAGCTCCCTCTTTAAAGGGAGATGGTTGCTGCTTTTGTTCTTGTTTTCGGGTATAATAGGTGTTAGAGGTTAGGGAGGAAGTGTAAGGGGTGTTGTGCGGCGATGGGGTGGCTGGTGAGTGATGGGCGATAGCTTGGTGGTTTGGAGGTTGTCAGACAGTGAGGTCGACGGCGACAGGTGTGGTAGTCTTGCTAGGATTTTTTGGTTGTAGGGATGGGTGCCGATGGGTTCTCTCTTAGGGGTCTCTTGAAGTGAGGAAACAAAGAGAGAGTCTAGGGTTTTTAGTGTAGTGGGTATTGGGCTAAGGGGAATGGGCTTTTGAAATTGGGCCAAAGACCAAAAATGGACTTTACAACCCAAAAACTCACTCTTCCTTTTAAAAATAATACAAAATTTATAATTCTAAAAATATTAATTAAAACTTAATTAATTAAATATTAAAATAAACTCATTTTTTTGTATTTTTTAATTTTTTGTACTTAAAATAAAGTAAAAGAGTTAAAACTAGCTAAAATGGCGATATTAGGCCTAAACTAAATATTAAACGCTAAAATGTATAAAATCTCTGGGAGGGTGAAAAATTACACATCTACAACGTGCAGTTGGGGACTTATATGTCTGTTTGTGTCCTTATTTATGGGACTTTGTGAATAGATGGCTACATGGTGAGTGTGATTTTATAATTAGATGTGTTCAGGTTGTTTGGTTGTGACAAAATTAATTGGCGGGAGACGTAGCAAGAACCATTGAGTATTTGACTTTTGTCTTGAGTTAGAATATGGCCTCGAGTTGTGAGTGTATTGAAGGACCTCTCGTGTAGTTTAGTTGTGGAGTGAAGTGGATTTTCCTGTTGTGTTCTGAGTTCCTGGTGATGTCTTTTGGGCTGACCAATGCCCCAACAACGTTCATGTATTTGATTAACGGTTTATTCAGCCATGTTATAA
>ML272430.1:57715-95682 GCA_005239495.1 Nicotiana undulata | reverse complement strand
GGGGGGGGGGGGGGGATGTAACGACCCGATCGGTTGTTCCGTAGAATTTGCCCCGTTATTCCTGTTTCTGCCTTGTCATGCTTTGTTTAGTTTGCTTATGATGTGTTGGTGTCAGTTGGTTTGGGTTCGGAGTGGTCGTGGTGAGAATTGAGACACTTAGTCTCTTAAATTAGCCTTAAAGTTGAAAAAGTCAACTAGGAGTTGATTTCTTGGAAAACGACATCGGAATGTGGATTTTATGACTCGGATAGCTCCGTTAGGTGATTTGGGACTTAGGAGTGTGTTCGGAATGTGGTTTTTGATGTCCGGTGTAGAATTAGGCTTGAATTGGCGAAAGTTGGTTTTTGGTGATTCCGGTCGGTAGTGGAAAATAGGTTATTGGGGTTGGAATGGAATTCCGAAAGTTGGAACACGTTCGTAATGTCATTCTGGATAAGTGTGCAAATTTTCAGGTCAATCGGATGTGTTTTGGATGGTTTCGACATCCTTGGTGAAATTTAGAAAATTTAAAGTTCATAGGCTTGAATTTGATGTGATTTTTGTGTTTTTGTGTTGTTTTTGGTGTTTCGTAGGCTCGAGTAAGTTTGAATGAGGTTATGGGATGTGTTGGTATGTTTGGTTGGTGTCCAGGGGGCTTGGGAGTGTTTCGGGAGGTGAACGGACCAAGTTCGGATGTTGGGAAGTTGCAGTTTTAATGGTGTTTTCAGGTCTGGTTTTCTTCTATGCGATCGCAAGGGTAAGAATGTGATCGCATAGGCTTGTATGAGGTAGTAGGTAAGGTACTCTATGCGACTGCGTTTGGGGAGGTGAGATCGCGTAAGGTTAGGGTGTGAGTGTTATGCGACCGCGTGTGAGGCTGTGCGATCACATAGGGTTTGGGCGCGTGGGCAGGGCTGTGTGGTTAATGCTGTGCGAATGCGGGGACCGGGCTGCGAACGCGTGGGGCAGTGCTTCGTGGATGCAATGCTCCTCATGCGAACGCACTGAAGAAATCCTGAGTGTTGGGCAGTGTATTTAAAAAGCCCCATCCGCGAACCTTAACCACTATTTCACCATTTTTTAACGGGTTTGAAGCTTTTGAGGGAGATTTTTCAGAGAATCAAAGGGGAATCACTTGAAGTTAATATTCTTGACTTCATAACTCGATAATATATTTCTAAGCAATTTCACTTGAAAATAAACCCAAATTGGGGGAGTTAGGGCATGGGAATTTGGAGACTTTAAATGGGAATTTGAAGGGTCATTTGGAGTCCGATTTTGGTGTTCTTGGTATGTATAGACTCGTGGGAGGATGAGAATTCTTGTGGTGTAAATTTTATTGAATTACGAGACGTGGGCCCGAGGGTCGGGTTTGGCCAATTTCGGGAATTGTGCCTAATATTGATAGTTTTCGATTGGGTTTCGTCTCCCTAACATATTTTGATGTTATTAATATGATTTTGATAGACTCGGAGCATTTGGGAGCCGATTCGAGGGGCAAGAGTATCGCAGAGTAGCTTTTCGGGTTGGTTTGAGGTAAGTAATGACTATAAATCTTGTTCTGAGGGTATGAAACCCCGGACTTAGCATCTTCTCACTGTTTTGGAGTGACGCACACGCTGGATGACGAGTGTGTGGCGTGCATTGACTTGGGAATTTTGACTTGATCCTTCCCGTGGAAACTATTGAATTACGCAATTGCTTTTAAATCATGATAAAGCGTATTTTCATATTATTGCTATATTTGGGCTGTAAGCCATGTTTGGGGCCTTGTGCCGACTTGTTTAGACCCCTTGGGGGCTATTTTTCTGATTTTCCCTCATTGTACTGATTATGTTTTACACTCAGTCATACCATGTTAAACTGTTTTCGAAACTCAGACTTGTTTACCCTGTTTTGTGATATAAATACTGTTTGGGTCGAGTACCCCGTTTTACTGATAGTCCGAGTGGCTTGTGAGAGGTTTCTGACTGAGTGAGGCCGAGAGCCTATATTGTGAGGAGTATATATGGATCCGGTTGCACGCCGCAGTAATATATATATATATATATATATATATATATATATATATATATATATATAACAGTATTGGGTCGGGCTGCATGCTGCAGCAAAATAGCGCTTGGGCTGTAGGAGCCCGTATGGAGTCTGTACACCCCCAGTGAGCACAGGTACGTACTGAGTGCCGAGTGACGAGTGATTGGGAGGCATGAGTGACAGTGAGGTTTCTCGAGGGGCTGATACTGAGTGATTGTGCGGCATGCTGAGTGACTGATTCTGAGCGATAATTTTCCCGAGGGGCGGTTTATGATACTTGTTTTTCCTGAGTAACTATTTATGATTCATTTCATTTTTACACAAAAACTTTTTGGACATTTCTCTGAAATCATTACTTTTCAAAGGATTTTTCTGAAATTGGCTTTTAAAGTGTATTGATTTAACGTATACACTATTGGAAAGAAAAACTGTGCTTATTGTAAATTGATGATTTGATCATGTGTGTTTCTTACTGCTCAGACCTGATTTATTTTCATTGCTACTGAGTTGGCGTAATCACATTACTCCCTGCACCCCTGTGTGCAGATTTAGGTGTTGGTGTCGAGTGCTAGTTTTCTTACTACGTGTGGAGCCGGAGTTGGGATATCGAGGTAGTTGTACAACGTTCAGAACATCTCTGTTTTCCCTTCTTGTTTTGTATTTAGTTCCTTGTTCCGAGACTTGATGTATTATGACAGTAGAATTTTTGGTACCACTCTTAGATGCTCATGACATGTTGACTCCGGGTCTTGGGGATAGTTGTTAGACTGTTTATCTCATTTGATTTTGTTTAGAAATTTGGAAATTTATAAATGCTTATGAAATGTTGGAAATTTTGAAAATAATATGTCAATGTGTGAGTGTTGGCTAGCCTAGTTCCATGATAAACGCCATCATAGCCGGCTTAGGATTTGGGGTCGCGACAAAATTTCATTTATTGATATCTTCCATGTTCTCAAGTCATTATCGCTCCACTATTACTCTAAGACATTCTTATCTAACAACACACGTCTAATATTCTTTCTAAAAACACTAGATATACTACTTGGATATTAATATTGGCTTGGATTAACCTTTTTCTCTATAAATCGAATTGTGTAAAAACCTAGATCTAAATTTTGGGTTAGTTTTTTTTCCCCTCGTAATTCTTACATTTGTGATTAAGTTGAGCTTAACCTTAAAACAATTTTAAAAAGCTTAACCTTTAACTATATTTTGACAAATCTCTACCCACATACAAAAGATTTTATTAGGCAATAGAAGCTAAAACTCCCACAATTTTTTTTACTATGACAAACAACTATGTACAGTAACAAATTAATATTTTTATTTCTCAAAATATTAATCTATTTTTTTTCTATTTAAATTGTTTTCTTTTGCTTTCTTGTTTCCATCATAGTGGATCTTCTCCCAATTTGTCTTTGTCCTCCAATTTTTCCTTGCCAATAATCCTCTGCTTTTGTAGTTTCTTCTTCACCTACCCATCCTTCTTTCATCAATTTCTGTTGGTAGTACCTAAATCCCACATACAACATAAAAACTGCAACAAAAAAAAAAAAAAAAATTTATTTGTTAATTAACCGAATTTTTTCCCAACAAAATGTTTGAAGTTTTATTCGAATAAAAAAAGCCCGGTGCATAAAATATATATCTTGTATTCATGCTGGGTTCAAGGAAGGGCCACACCCCCTAAGGGCGTGAAGAAAACTTGGGGGAATACAATTTTTACTGACGGAGACAACTTTAACGTTGCTCCAATGTTCTCCTTCTGAAGTTTTATTTGAGTAGGCAGTAAAAATTGCAGCTGCATAAATAGAAATAAAAGGAAAATTAAATTTTTTTCGCAAAAATTAGTGATTTTACCTGCCCAAATTCTAGCAGCAATTGAAGATAAATTCCAGACGAGTGTGAATATTGCAAATGCAACTGCTTTTTTGTGAGTACATGATTCCCAAGCATCTCGAAATCGTCTAATCCAAAATGTACCTTCATATTGCATTTGCACGTTATTAAAAAAAAATATTTTCAAAAAAATAAAATTAAAAAAATCCACGAAATACAAAGTTTTAGACATGGTAATTGGTAAGACACTAAAAGTTTCTTGAAATTATCTAATTTTCTTAGAGAGTTAAGAGTTTAATTTCTATATATTAATAATATAAAAACTAAAAAATAAAGTTAATTAGTCATGATAAATTAATTAGTCACTTAAATTACAATTTATTTTTCTCATGAAATTTGATGACTTATATATATATATATATATATATATATCAACAATTTAGACCATAATATTCATAAATCTAATATGTGATGCAAGACTAGGTAGCCAAACATTAATACCATAAAACTTTGTAAATAAATTAAACTTTTTCTTGCATTATCCTTACTAATATAGAGGGAAAAAAATAGAGGTTAATAATTTTTGGATTGATAAAGATTGAAATGGACCACTTTGTATATGGAAATACACTACCTTTATTTGCACTAATTAATGCAACAAAAATAATAACGTGACTCCATTTATAACTAACTACATAGATGGATCAATAATTTAAACTTTATGAGTTTGGCCTTAAAAGTTATTAATATTTAACTTATTATATTTTTAAAATTGTGAGATCATATATAATATTTGTTATAATTTTAATGAATTTTATACATAAATTTATTCATCGAGAATTATGAGTTCGATTGTACCAGTAATTTTAATGCTACGTTAGCCCCTATTGTACTTGGTGGGGTTAGTAATCTGTTTAACAGTATTATATTCGATTTAGAAAGTTTGAATTCCCTATACATCAACTTCACCAACTAAAAATTCAAAAAATAAAAATAAAAAATTGAGCTGGTAAATTTATTTTTTCATTATAATCTTGCCGGATCTTAGTTTCTAGGGAGAAATTCAAAAATAGTCAGATTTACAGGTGGTCATTCAAAAATGGTCACAGTTTGAAAAGTAATCGAAATTTAGCCACTTTTTATGTAAAGATAAATCTGAACGAAAACACTGTTCAAAATCTGGAAAATACTCCAGCATAATATACTGGAACACTATTATACTGGAGTTCCAGCATAAGTATACTGGAACTCCAACATATTATTCTGGAATCCCAACAAAGTATATTATACTGAAGTTCCAACAAAGTATACCGGTCCAGCATAATATGCTTGAAGTTCATACACAAATACTCGAATCTCCAGTGTATTATGCTGGAACTTTCCGCGTGTTGGAGTTCCACATAATATACTGGAAGTTCATACGCAGGTGCACCGAACTCCAGTATATTATGCTGGACTGATCTGTGTTTCAGTAAAATAGTGGCTATTTTTTCAATGACTTGTCAAACACTGACTATTTTTTAATAACCAACCCGAAAACTGGCTAGCTCCACTATTTTTTCTAGTTTCTACTATCTACATTTTAAAAACTGTCTCTCAATTATACTTGCAAAGTATTGTACAAGGAGAAAGTTTAAAAATCATTTAATTTGTATATATACACTGACTGCATAACAGATTTTACTTTTCAATATACTTAACTTGTTAAAATGTATGTTGCACGAACTTTCCAGAATGTTGCCGTTCCGTGTCCGATCCACAAAAAATAAACTACTTTTGAAGGATCCAACCTACGCCGAGCAATATTTTGGGAAAGTCCGAAAAACATAAGTTATAACAAATAACTTATTGTATTTTCTAATTTACTAATTCCTTATTTTAGTATAATTATCTTCTAAACAATCAAATTCTTATAAATGAAAAAAAAAAGCACGGTGAATAATTTTTTACCATAGGCAGTTAACTGAGTAGAATAAGAAGAACAGACTTTTGGTACGATGAAAACTCCAAAAAAGCCTGCAAACAGCCAAAAAATCAGTGTCAGCAACAGCTATAGTGAGTGAAAAAGAATGTTCAGTTTTTTTTCTGCTTCTCCTGAAAAAAATATGTACTGTAATTTCACATTCAATGGAAAATCAGTTTATTTATTTTTTGATATTTTTCTAAAAAAAATTCATTCAGAGATTGTACATACATCTATAATTTTATTTAGTTTTTGTAAAATATATTTAAAAAAATTTGAAAAATAAATATTCAAATGTATACTAATAATTAGACAGGTTGACTCTCGTACTCCAAACCATACCGCAAAGAGGGGCAGATGCACCTTGCGATCTACGGGTCCACATGAATCCAGTAATTTTTGTCCAAACAATATAAATATATTCGAAAAATTCATTAAATACCAATAAATGTTTAAATGTCATCCAGTTACTATTGAAAATTTACTCGAGATCGTTGCAGGAATCCATAAAGAAAGTGGTTTAGCATATAAAATTCAAGTTTCATTTTCTTTGGGTGTATTTTTTTACCAAGAAAATGGAAAGAAGTAAAAATAAAACAGTGAAAAAACATGTTTTAACTTTTAACCATGTTAGATGCAGAAAAAAAAAACTCACCTAATTTGGACATTTTCCAAATAGTTATAGAGCTGCCACATCTAGCCAAAATAAACAGCAGAACTGCCATCTGTAGAGGCAAAATTTTGTCAACTTTCAAATATTATTGAAGTCAGATCAATTTTCTTTTTAAAATAAAATAAAATAAAATAAGAATACAAAGAAATGAAATGGGAAATTTTGGATTTTTCTTTACCTTCATTGTAGTAGCAGGATCCCCAGAAAAAAGGGCTCTGATTTTCAAGAGAAATTCATTTATGTATGGCAGTATTAATCTCAGTATCCACATTGCTTCTTCTTCTCCTAATATATATTCACTTGACTCATTTATATTATTGGCACCCCTATTAAATAAATAAATAAGAAAAATTATATAAAAGAAAATTATATTTCCTTAAAGGTATATGGGGCTAATTTCAATGTCATTCTAATCCGCTGTAACAGTAAAGTCACGGAAATATTTCTTTGCCACATTAAATAATAAAGTACTCCCTCCGGTTTAAAATAAGTGATTTTTTGGTACTTTTTTGTTGTTCAAAATAAGTGATTTTTTAAATTTTAAGAATGAATTAATTATTGTTTTTCTATGTGTTAGGATTGTTAATGTAAGGAAATAGTAATGGTTAATATGGTCAATTTCATTGCTAATTAATGTTAAAAGATGATTTTTTTAATATGTGTGAAAACAACCAAAAAATCACTTATTTTGGACCGGAGGGAGTAACTGAACAACTAGCATTATCTACTATTACATTAAAGTTCTTCTTGGAAAATTCAGACGAAAACTTGTTCACTGTGCAATAGGTCGTAAAGATGTAAACGACACAGAAAATGTAAACCGCACTAGGCAAGCTCGGAGCGACGAGCTCTGAGTGACTGCTGGCGAAGGGAATCCGATCTCATATCTCTCATGTGGGAAACTACTCACCCAACCTTTGTCGGCCTATATAAAGTTATAACTAGCTTTTGTCGCATTACAGTAATTGAAATTTAACCACTGTAACAATTTTTTTTACCTGTGAATATTGAGGGATCTAAATAGAAAGATTGCAGCAAGGTAGACCAGACCCAAGTAGGAAATAACAGAAATGAAGCTGTAAAAAAAGAGAAATAAATAATTTTACTTAGTTATTTTTTGGTTATTTCAAAAATCAAGAAAGAAAAAATCTGATTTTTTTCTCAGTGTAAATTCTTAATTACCTGATACTGAGATCTTGAGTATATGAAGATGAAATGATGACAAAAGTTCCAATTCCAAATATTAATGCTGATTTTGATGCATCTCTCCACATTATCAAATCAACTAAAGAAAATGTCCAAAAGAGAAAATTAGAACCAATATTTGCTGAATTAAATTGAAATTTAAAGAAATAATACAACAAAAAAAGAGAAATTACCAAAGCTTTGTAGTTTGCTATGTTGTCTTGGAATTGTATGAAATTCATCTGACGTTGGAACTGAAAATGTAGCATAAAATGAAAGTGAATATAAATATAACCTTAAACAACGACAATCACAAACCTAGTAAAATTTTATAAGTGGGGTGAAGAGGCTAGTGTGCACGCATAGCGGCAGAGCTAGTAGCCCGGCTATAGATTCAGGCGAACCAGTAAATTTTGTTCAAAAAGTATATTTGTATTAAAAGATAATTAAATATGTATAGATGTTAAGTAGGCGTTTGGACATAAGAATTGTAAAATTCGAAAAAATGGTGAAAAAAGTTTTTCAAGTAAAAATGGTATTTAAAATTTAGAGTTGTGTTTGAAAATAAATTTCAGTTTGGCTTGTATTTGAAGTTTTGTGAGTGATTTGAGTGAAAATTTTGAAAAAACAGCTTTTTGCAGTTTTTCAAATTTTTGAAAATTTCCAAAATGCATCTTCAAGTGAAAATTGGAAATTTTATGAACAACGCTGATTTAGAAAAGAAGTGATTTTTTTTTTTGGAAAAATCTTTTATCAAATTTTATATCCAAACGGGCTATAAATGTAGAACTCAGTTATTATCATTTGAAGTCACCATACTGAAATCTAGAACACATAAGGTTGAAATTCAGACTTCGTCTCTGTGTACGCAAACCTTACCCCTCTCTTCAGGAAGATAGGGACGATGTTTCCGACAGACCCTCGACGCAAGGGAAAAAGTACAAAATGATAGAAAAAGAAAAAGCATTAAGGAAATTGAATTTACCTGATTTAGTTCTTGTTGGAATTTGAAGATGAAGTTTAGCTTGGCCAGAAATTGGAGAAATGGGAACTGATTTTTCATTGTTAATTTGAAGTTTTTTCTCTTCAATCACAATCTTTTTAGCCTTATTTTCTTCTATATTAATCTCTTTAACATCAACACTTAATTCCTTTTCAATTTCCTCATCAAAAACCTCATCCCATTCTTCTCCATTTTCTTCATTGCTTGTTATAACTTTCTCTTCACATAAACAAAATTCTTTACAATTTTCTTGATTTTCAAGATTCTTTTTTGACTCCTCTACACCAACAACAACCTTATTTTCCTCAAAATTCTTACATTTCTCTTCAACTTCTTTACTTGTAACTGATTTTGCTTTCACCAGCTGAACTGAATTCCTCAAATTCTCATTTACAGACATAGATTTTACTTTCCTTAATTCAGAATTCTTCTCATTTCCTCCCTTATTTGCCTCTGATTTCACTTTCCTTAATAATACACTTGATTTCTTGTTCTGAATTGGACTTCTCTTCATTTCTTCAGTTGAAATCTGAATTGGGTTTCCTTCAAAATTACTCTCAGATTTCCATGTTTTTCTCTTGCCACTCATTACACCACCAACACCAAGATTAGATTTTGACCCCATTTTCAACTTTTTGTCTACTTGATTTGTTTCACTGGTAGTACTATTTTTCTCATCATTTTTTATTTCTGGGGTTTCTTCTTCTTTTTCTCTGTTGCTATATACTTTGATACCACCTTTGACTTCATATTTCATCCTATTTTCCCATACAGAACCTGACATTACACCATTTCTTGAAATTTTGCTTCTTCTCTTATTAACCACTTCCATTTTTCTTTTTCTTTTTTTCTCCTTGTGTTATTATTGATTCTTGATTATAATGAGGAGTTTTGGTGGGGTTGAGGTGGGTGGGGTGTCACTGGTTGGGTATTTATGGAGTAACAAATTTCTGATGAAGATATTGAGAGGGGTGTGATGAAAGTTATGAATTAACATTGGGATCCCATAACACCAGAAAGAGAGAGAAGAGACGTGTATTCATTTTTGGTTTTTCTTCTTTTGGCTCTTTTTAATGTGGTGATATCATTTTAATTTTCTTTTTTTCTGTTTTTTTCTTTTTGTAAGTTTAATTTTTTTTTTTTTTGTAAAATAGAGGTAAAGTTTGCATACGCATCATTTTCTACCGACTTCACTTTAGTGGGATTATACTATGATTATTATTGTTGTTCACTACTAGAAATTCGGCAAAAACCAACCACGGTAAATTGGTCAAAAAACCGATCCAAATTGGCCGGTTTTTCAAAATATTTTTTTTACGAAACCGACCAAACTTTGGTCAGTTTTCTTTGGCGCAAAAATACAGGAAACTATTTTTGAGTCCCACGAAATTTATTTTTCAAGAAACCGACCAACTTTGGTCGATTTTTTATTTAAAATAAATTAAAATTAATATTAAAAACTAGACCGAAATCGTTGGTTAATTCGGCCGGTCATTTTAAAATATCGAATTCGGTCGATAATTTTATTTTAAATAAAACCGACCAACTTTGGTCGGTTATTTTCGTGCGAAAATACAATTAAAGAATGTAAATGAAATAAAAAGCAGTCTTAAAACAAAATGCACCAATGGTCTAGGGGTAGAATAGTGTCATGCCACAGTATAGACCCCGGTTTGATTCACAGATGATGCATTTTTTAATTACATAATTAAAATACCGACCAACTTTGGTCGGTTTTTTCGCCGAATTTTTTTTTCTGAATTTAATTGAACGACTAAAGTTGGTCGGTAATTTTCAACCAACTTTGGTCGGTATGTGCTTCCGACCTTCAAAATACCGTCCACACGTAAATGATCGCGTTTTGGACGGTTATTGGCCATTACCAACCCACTTTGGTCGGATTTTTTGGACGGTTTTGCCCAGATTTTTAGTAGTGATTGTTGTTGGATTAAGATGTTCAACAATAATGGGGGAAGTGCACAAATAGTCATTCTTAGGGTTACTATGGAAGAATTAGGCGATACTTATTTTGTCTTGAAAATTTGAACTAAAAATCTTAAATTCATGACAATTCATAACATTTGTATCCCGAAAAATTAAACGAAAAATATGAAATTAGCTAATTCCTAAATAACAGCTCTTTAGGGTGACTACCTAGTGTCATTTCTACCCAGTAACGACTAACTATCTCTACTAATCCTAATTGATAGCTTAAAAATGTACTCCATCTATTTTAATTTACGCGTTTTATTTTTATTTTTAACTATTTTAAAAAGTCACCTTTCCATAGTAAATTTTTAGTTTCTAACACTCTCTCATGCAATAATATGCATGTTTAAGACCACGAAATTCCCATAGTAATATTTTTCGTATATTATACACAACTTTAAGTTAATAGTGTGATATAAAAATACATTTTATATTTTTAAATTAGTGTTCAGTAGAACTAAGACAAAGAAATATCATTAAAAAAGGTGAAAACTAACCTATTATAATTAATTAAATATATTATCAATGTAATCATTATTTGTACCTTCTATGATTATACGATATTTGTACTGTTTGGTCAAGCTTTTTTTGGGCCAAGCTTTTGGAAGAACAAAAAGTGCTTTTGAGGAGAAGCAGAAGAAGCAGTTGGAAAAGCAGAAAAAAGTAGTTTCTCTCCAAAAACACTTTTCTGAGAAGCATTTTTGAAAAAGATACACTTAAAATCAGTTTTCAAAAGCTTGGCCAAACACTAATTACTGCTTAAAAATATTTTTCAAATTAATTAGTCAAACACAAATTATTTATCACCAAAAATACTTTTATTAATAAGCTAATTTTAGAAGTTTAGCCAAATAAACTATTATTCCTTTTGTAGTAAAAAAGAAGAGCAAAGAAAAGTGGAAAAGGGTAAAAAAAGTAAATGTAAGGGAATAATGTGGGAGTAATGATGAGGTAAATGAGGGGATTTTGTACACCCAATTTTATGTCAAAGGATCTCTGTGACTCTCTTTAACCGAGGCTAACAAAAGTCTAGCTCCTCACATGGCATGCCTTTGTACTTTTACTACAAAAAAATCTTTCTTATTTTCTTCATCTTCAACAATTATTTATGACAATTTACAACAAATAATAGCTTATTCTCCCACATAGATAGGGACGGAACTAGAAGTTAAAGTATGAGTTTGGTCGAATCTAGTAACTTTTGTCAAACTCTATATTTATATTAAGAAATTCATTAAATATGTACGAAAATGAGATCCAGAACATAATTACTAACATCTTATGTCGTTATCCTAGAATTTAGAATTCATAAATTTTAAATCCTGGTTCCGCATCGACTCGTAGATAATAGTATGTGTACATTCATATATAGGCAACTTTTGCCAAATAGAAAAAGAAAACCAAGTTCCCCCCCCCCCCCCCCCCCCCCCCCCCCCCCCCCCCCCCCCCCCCCCCCCTTTAAACATACAACAACAACAGATGTAGTCCAATCCTACAAGTGGAGTCTGGAAAAGAGAATATTTATACGGACTTTACCCCTATCTGGTAAAGATAGAGAAGTTGTTTCCTGTACATCATCGACTTAAAAAAAGAAGAGGAAAAGGAGGAGGAGGACGGAAAAGAAGAAGAAAAGAAAGAGAAAACAATTTAAAAAAAGAGAAAAAAGAAGAAGTAGCACCAAAGAGTAACAATAGAAAAATAAGCTAACTGAAGCGAACGAACAACATCGTATAAATTGAGCTCTAAGAATATGAAAATACAAGAGTACAAAATTTATTGGTACGATTAATTTATATCCACACCAAATAGAAAGGATTATTAAGGAGGAACAATAGGGTGTAAACAAGATAACTGGCGTAAATAGAATTTTAAAAATACAAGATTATAAAAGTTATTGGTATGATTAATTTGTATTCGCGCTGAACAGAAAGGATTATTATGGAGGAAAACAACCTCAAACAAGAGATTTCTTCATTTCCATTTTTTATTTAAACTCAAATGTTGCACCAATAGCGTTGATATATTATATACACGTTTTTCTACTTCATTCATTTACATAAAATAAAAAATAGTTAGAACAATTATAAGTGCGCATCCAGGGAATCGAACCCTGGTCAGTACCGTGGGAGGGTACTATGATACCACTACACCAGATGCGCTGCTATGCTTTTAGCCTATCGATCTTTCATTATATCAACATATGATTAAAGGTCAAAAGTAAAACAGTCAAACCTCTCTGTAACAACCTCGTTTGTTCTAATATTTTTTTGTTGCTATAGTGAAGTGTTGTTATAGAATATATATTTTATAATATAACATAAAAATCGATTGCAAGAAAACTTGACTTTTATAATGAATGACTATTATATGAGATGTTATTATAAAGTGGTCTGACTGTACAACAACAACAACCACCCAGTATAACCTCAAAAATGGGATCCGGGGAGGGTAGAATGTACGCAGCCTTACCCCTACCATGGAGGGATAGTGAGACTGTTTCCAATAGACCCTCGGCTAAAAAAAAGTGAAGGAAATCCTGATATTAAGTAATGACAAGATAAATAATTAAAAAACTAAATAAAAAATAATAACAACGAATATGAAAAGGGTACAAATAATAAATAATAAAGAGGGCTGACTTTAGTATAAAATAAGGGGCTTTGGGGGTGAAAAACAGTTGCATGGGGAGACCAATGATATGTTTAGGTAATAATCACTATTTATAACGTTCCTTGACCGTTTTCTTGAAATTTTGAGGTTGACAAGATAATTGCATCTTCCAAATTATTGTAAAAATTTTAATTTGGGAAGGAAAAAAAGAAGAAGAGGAAATTAAAAAAAAGAAAATGAACCGCATTAATTATAAGTTTTTAAGGGCTTTCATTCACTTTTAGTCGCGCCAAAAATTATTTATATTCGATAATCGAAAAAGTATATAAAATTTGTATAATTATATATAAAACATAAAGAGTATAATTATATTTTTCAACCATGGACGAGATGTGTTTTAAATTTACTACTATCTTGATCAATTAATGTCTCTCATACTTCAAAATCCAAATTAAATCAACAATTGCAACTATTCAAAAGTAGTTAATGTTAAAAGGAAGAAAAGAAATAATTTACGCCACATCGGAAATTACTCCAAAAAGAGTAAAAAAAAAATAAAAAAATTTAATCGCTTTTATAGAATTTTAGAATTTTTTCTTGCATTGTTCATGCTTATTTAAAAGTATTTTAAAACTATTGAAAATTATAAAAAATATTAAAATCTTCGTCTCATAGCATTTTAGATCGTGATTGCATTTAGAATTCATGTAAAAAAGAGTTATATAATTCTTTTTTTCTTTATTTTCCCTTTAAGCCATGTGAAGTAAAATCATAGAGACAAGGCTGCATTTGGATTACGACAAAAAAGCTGTCTTGTTTTATATTATGTTCCACCGACACATGCAATTAGAGTCACCTTCCTATTGTTTTGCTTTCTGGTCGTTTCCTTGCTTAATATTCAATTCAACCCTCCTCCTCCTCCTCCTCCTTCCCGAGTAATAATTAATATCGTACCGATAATGACTTAGCTAGCATTTGGTTGTAGATTTTTAAATTTATTTTAAAATTTTAATTTGGATAAAGTGATTTGAATATAAAAAATGTGTTTAGACATTCATTTTCAAAATATATTTTTTAAATTTATTTTGGAAAAACGTGAAACATGACTTATATCCACAAGTTTTAAAAACTATCACAAATACCTAACGATACCATTATCAATAACATTCATTATATTATCGTAAACTATAGTCCTGAACATAAATAAACCATTGTAAAAAATTATCATTTTTATAATAAACTACATGATACACTATCAGATGACCGAGAGGACGAAACAACATTGTTACAAAATAATAAATGATGGGTTCTTTTATAAAATACAAAAGTTTGGGGCAATTTTTAAGAAATGCAGTAGTGATATTTTGGCCCAAAACCAGCTATTGAGCTGGATTTGGAATTTGGAATTTTGCCAGAATATAGCATATAAAACTATGACCAAAGATGTGTTTGTCAAATAAAACTCAAATTTATTTTGACAAAATCTATTGCCAAATGGGTCCTTAATATAAAATGTTATTATCATTAATTCGTGCTCTATAAACTATACCAAGATATATCCATGACAAGATCTTAGGTAAGTGAACAATTAATATCACGTGATTGCTTAATTTTTAATTCTCACTTTCATGATCTCTGAAAAAAGATGTACTAGTACTTAAAGAGGGTCTATTTTATTCATCTTTAGGGCTCGAGATCTTCGTTATTATATGATGTTTGGGATTGTCTTTTATAAAGTAAAATAAAAAAATAATTTGTTGGAAACTTTTTGAACTTTGCTCCACAGGTTGAGCGTTGACGGCACGTGATATAAGACTACATAAAAGATGTTTGCTTCATAATATAGAATCTTGGATTATAATAACAACCTAATTAATAATATAAGCTGTCTATTATGGATAGACAGGGTCCATGCGAATTTCATATCTACAAAATACGAAAGGGATGCTAGATATATAGGGGAAAAAAATAAAAAAAATGGTCAGACTTGAGATATATAGCTGCACATCATTCGTAGCTCTAAAGTCCCTTTATACTTTATTCTAGTTGTGTGCTTTCTTTAGGACAACTGTCGTGCACTTGTGACTCCAGTTTTGGAATGGTATTTAGACATCGTTGTTATTTTGGCTTGCTCACTTTAATTCAGACATTATTCCAATTGTTTAGTTACTTTACTATTTAATTTAAATGAATTGTTAAAAAATGGTTTAGATTATTCTAAAGTTGGCTTGCCTAGCAAGTGAATGTTAGGCATCATCACAGTTCCGAAAATGGTAATTTCGAATCGTGACAAGATTTCTCCGAAATTTAGACACACACCTCCAAAAGGAATACTCACACATTTCTCATATGTAAGGAGGACTTTTGGAGGTTGAAAGCCAATTGACTGGCTTTGTGATGGAGATGCTAATACCAGATTCTTCCACACATCCACCATAAGAAGAAGAAGAAGGAATAAAGTCTTATCCCTTTAATATGAGGTGGGCAATGGGCCCATGACCAAGAGGGTATTAAGGATATGGTGCAAGTTTACTTAAAAAACATCTACACCACTGATCATACCCACACCACCCTGGAACTCAAACAACACATGGCTTCAACACCCTCTCTGATGAAGCATCCCTGAGTATCAGACAACAACTGAGACCAAGTGAGATCACAAATTCCCTGTATTCCTTCAAGGCCACAAAAGCACCTAGTCTTGATGGGCTTCACCCTATCTTTGATCAGAAATACCGGCAACTTGTTTCTCACCATGTCACCACATTTAGCTTCAAGGCCTTCTCTGCAAATGAAATGCCTCCTAAGTTTAACTTAACCTACCTATGCCTCAAACCCAAACGTGCTTAGGTACTTTAGACCTATAAGACTATGTAATACTGATGTTTTAGACGTCAATACCATACAAGAATATAGGCTAAATGTGTGGTACTCAATTTTTCGAGTGCTGTCTCCCAAGAAGAACCTGATTCTTCTTTGTGTTCCAACTTCTACTGGTGCGAAATAATAAAAGCAGTAAAGTAAAAACACATAGATTTTTACGTGGAAAACACCTGGCTCAAAAGGTGAAAAAACCACGAACTACTCCTCAGTAGGATTTGCTCATACTCTTCACTAAAAACTCTGAGCCAAATGGAATTACAAAATAAACTCTTTTGTAATCCTAGGACTAACTCTAATCCCTTCGTATCAACTAGCCTCTAGCTAATTTCTACAAGCTTCAAGTTAACTCTAACTTGAACAATGTGTACCTATTACAATTGCTTCTATGAAAGCTGAAAAGATACAATATTAAAACTCCTACTACAATCAACTAGACTCAATACACAAACGATGGAAGTGGTTCTTCTAGCTGATCTGTAGCCTTTGTATCGCACAATAATTCTGCTTGCAAAATAACTGGGAATTTTGCTTTCAGATCTTGATTCACTTCTGTACTTGTGCGTAGAGAATTCCAGCAGAAATATTTCGAATATTTATAGATTCAGTTGTTGAGTTTGTCGTTCAGTTCTAGTCCAACTCTTCCTGGGTGAAAGAGTTCGTATCAAACTCAACTTCCTTCCTTTGTTACTTTCCTTGCTGAATTCAACTTCTATCCTCTCATCAGTTTGCAACCTTTTCGCATTAGGAGACAATATCTTGGTTCATTGATACTTCACGATCACAAATATCTCCTATGCATATACGGTTCATGTGTCAGCTATTCAGTTCAAGAATGTGTGCTCTGATGGACCTGGTTCAACTGGTCAGATATTTGTCAATCTTCAAAACTATGCAGTGACTTGGGTCAACAAATACCATGTATAAGCTAGTCACCAAAATCATTGTCAATAAGTTCAAACCCCACCTAAGCATCATCATTCGTCCCATCTAGGCAAGCTTCCTCTAAAACATGAGAGCCTCTGATAATGTCATCATAGTCCAAGAATACATTTCTCATTTCAACAACAAGAAAGGGAAATGCGATAATATGATTCTCAAAGTGAACCTTGAGAAGGCCTTTGGCAAGTTAGAATGGTCTTTCATTAGGAACACGCTCTACTTTTACAACCTACCAGGAAACCTTATCAACCTCATTATGTAATGCATCACATCAATTTCAATATCCATCCTCATAAATGGCAACAAGACTGATCTATTCCTACCTTCCAGAGGTATCATGCAGGCAGATTCTATGTCCCCTTACATCTTCATAATGTGTATGGATTGGCTATCCAGGTAGGTTGATCATGAAGTAGACCTCATGAATTGGAGACTCATCTCCACCAGTAGAGCTGGCCCTAAAATCTCCCACCTCTTCTTTGCTAATGGTCTAACACTATTTGAAAAAGCCAACCCAAACAGCTACCACACCATCATCAGAACTCTGGTCTCTTTCAATTTGGTCTCTAATCAGAAAGTCAATTTGATTAATTCCAAGGTAATCTATTCCAAAAACACATCAACTGAAAATATTGATCTGTATACTAGTATCCTTGGCATCAAACCATCTTCCACCTTTGGAAAATACCTTGGTTACCATCTTTCATAAGAGACCCACCAATGCTGACTTCCAGTTCATCATTGATAACATGCACTCAAAGCTAGCCGGCTGGAATGCCAGATTCTTGAACATGGCAGGGCACACCACATTAGCAAAAGCCAACATAGCTAGCATCCCTAGTCATATGATGCAATATATTAAGCTACCCATGACCACATGCAAAAGATCAACAAAATCTAGAGGAATTTCATATGGGGCACCAAAACTGGAAAAAAAAGATTAAACCTGCTAAGCTGGGAGGTTATAACTAAACCAAGCCCCATCGTAGTCTGGGTATCCAAAATGTTAAGCTTAAGAACAGGGCTTGCCACTTAGTCTTGGCCTGAAAGCTCTTTAACAAGCCTGACTCTTTGTGGACTAGAATCCTAATTGGAAAACATTATGTGTACAGTATGAACCGGAGCAAACCAAGTACAAGAACTTGGCAATGCATCCCAGAAGGCCGTAAAATATGCAACAAAGCATCTAGGTGGGTGGTAAACAATGGTAATAGGTAAGCTTCCTTACTGACTCCTAGATTCATAACATATGACCAATTGACTCCACCAATAGTTGCCCCAAAACACTAGATGGAAACTAACATAAAAGTATCCTTTATATTCAACAATGGGAACTGAAACTTGAACTCAATCTCCTTTCATCTCCATGACCAGTTGGCTACCACCATCACTAATTCTATTCCCAGCCCGATCCCCTTCGAAGAGGATAAACTCCTTTGGATGCTACCAGCAATGGGCTATTCTCCTCCAAAACAGCTTACTCCTTGGTCAACCCATAGTGGATTAATTTCTCAGAAAATAGTCCTTCTTTCTGGATTTGGAAGCTGGAAGTACCCAATAAGATAAGATACCTCACCTGGCTCCTAATGAACAACAGACTACCCACCAACAAGTACCTAAAAACATTGGCCGTCAAATAAATCCTACTTGTCAAGTGTGAAATACCATAGAGGAAATCATGGACCATATTTTCTTTCTCTGTCCCAAGCCACATCTTTTTGGAATAACATTTGTTCCTTTGCAAATGACTAGTCCATGCACTTAAAATTCAGTCCTGATACATGGAATACAACTTGGAACAAGCTAAAAGCCAAACACTTTAATGATTATCTCGAATGGCACTTCCTACTACCCTTCTGCTTTTGGAATATTTGGCTTACAAGAAACAACAACCTTTTCAATAAGAGGAACGAACATGTCTAATCCAAAACTGTGATTGCACAGGCCACTGAATATCACCTTCTAGCAAGGAATAAACCTCACAAACAATAGACCGTCATAAGTGTTAAATAAGAACCACCTGACAGAGGTTATTCAAGATCAACTCTGATGGTTTCTCGATGGGTAACTCAGAGACAGGAGGAATAAGTGGAGTTATTAGGAACAACTCCGAAAACTGGGTTATGGGCATATGAGGGGATACCCATCTATAACAAACAATCTAGCGGAATTGCTAGCACTGCTAGAAGGGCTAAAGGTGACAAATGAGCACAATCTTACTTCACTTGTGATCAACTCAACATAGATCATTAGAATGTTAAAATTTGGTCATATTCCTTATGATAACTTTGTTTGTGAATGTAAGTCCTTGATGACTCGGATAGGGAATCCAACAATCACACATGGTTTCAGAGAGCAGAACCGGGTGGTGGACCTACTGGCTAAGGAAGGAGCTAAGAAAAGACTGTTCGACAACACTAGGATTTTTGAAGCTCCGCCGGTGTTTGCCAATGATGAATTATGGGCGGACATTCTAGGAACTACTTTTATTAGAAAAACTCTTGTCTTTAATATAACTGCTACTGTTTCAAATAATAATGTCCAACTGAACAACTCCGTTGTGGAACCACCCATGTAATTATATTTTTGTTAATTAAGTATCTGGTTAATCAAAAACAAAACTCAGAAATAAAAGATTTAGTCAATCATCACAAAGAAATATATTAATATTGTAAAAGCAAAATGCAAAATTTCCCAAGGCACGTGGTGCTAATACTACAAATTTGCTTTTTTACAAAAGCGGATTACCGAGGAACGTCACTCTGTAACAAGGCGTTACCGTCGATACAAGGTTTGTAGGTAAATCAATCCTCAGTAAATTTAACTGATAGAGTCTCTCTATAAATATCGATAGACCCCAACGCATAGTCATCAGTTAGAAATCTGAAACAATATTTTGAGAAAAATATATATGATGCACATATCTCAGTATATTATTAAATCATATAATAGTGATAATATTAGTAGCAAGTTATTCGTCTGATATGTAAAAATACCGTTGAAGTCTTTTGATGTTTTTAAACATATCAAAACTAGTGAATTTGTCGCGCTTTGTGCGATATGAAAGACCTTACTATATTTTTAGAATAATATCTTTTTAAACATTTGAACAGGTTAAAAAAAAAACTAAAATATATAGGTTGTGAAGATCTTATTTTTGACTTTCTAGTTTTTTATGCCATGTCTGGATTAATAAAGGAAGAAAGAATGATAAAAGGAGAAAAATTCATTCATTCATTTGTTTTGGAAAAGAAAAGAAATTCATTTATTTATTTATTTTGGAAAAAAGTATTCAGAATTTACTTTAGTAGTTGTTTGCATGATACTCTCCAAAAAAACAGGAAAAATGCTATCAATTCCTTCACAAATCCTTGATCGATATAGACTTCGTCCAACAGCTTGTCTTCTGGCCAGTACGATAAAATCCGTTTTGTAATGTTAATTGATTCACTATTTTTTGTTTTCTCTGAGTATTCAAATACTTCTATTTCGATCAAATTGATTGAAAAACATATAAATAAACTTCAAATTCAACTATTCTATAGTTTTTTGGTTTCCCACCTAGTGTCTGATATTTGCTTTGACGCTCGATTAATCTTAATTTTGCACCGAAAAATTTCACTTTAGGATTAAAATTCTCCTATAAAGATAATTTTATACCCAAGATTCGAACCCGAGCCGTGTGATCAAGGATGGAGTACTTACCACTCCTCACAACTTTTGGTGGTATTCTATTACTTATTTTATTGGAAGTGTGATAATCTTTAGCTATGTGTGCATCTTCTCGCTCTCTCTATAACAACGGTATAAGTCCAACACGCAGGATTCAACTATCCAATCCTTGGAAAAAGGATAACTTGACGAAGAACTGCAGCAGCTTAGTCATACAGATGAACCAGAACAAACTGTAAAATTTCTTATAATAGGAAAAGAAGGGTCATTTGTTCGTGGTCCTAATTTGTTATATCAACCAAGATTGATGGTACACTTGTGCTTGCATGACATCAAAAGTCATTAAATTAAAAGCAAGACCAGCAATTTTGAGTCACTAAAGAAAAAGAAAAAAACTCTCTCAAAGAAAAACATGAATTAGAATAATAAAAGCAGCAAAAAACTCGTCAAATGAATTTACACCAGATACTCTTAATCCTGAATCTATGGCCCCTTGCAGAGAGACAGACCCAGAATTTTTACACGACGGGGCACATTATTGTGCTCAACCAGTGGCCCCTAAATGCTTTTAGTGTTTAGGGTGTCAACTGCTTTAAATTAACCATTTTCAAGGTATATACGTATATATATACAGAATTTTGGCCGAATTTTACGGGATCCGGTGACCCCTCACCCCTACACATGGGTCCGCCTCTGGCCCCCTGTCACCACATGACTCAAACAAATGTTTTATAGTCAGTCATTTAGATTTTAGAAGGAAAAAAAAATGATTTTTACTACAAGAAAACAAATTAGTACATCGTCAACCACCACAAGTCATTTTCACATAATCTATAAGGGCTGCAACTTAGCAGAAACAATAAGAAAAGATACTTAACTGGTTTGACGAAATTCTCTCTTTTGAAGACACAATAAGGAAAGACACCTTCAGTTGTCATTTGGATTTTCAAGAGAGCTCAAATCACTCTAACAAATGAGCCTTCTGTTTAAGTTTCATTCTCCTCGGCATATAATACCTATGGCTATGAAACATAGGGTAAGCATCTTTATATAACATCAAGAAGGAGCTCTCATTATTGTTTGACTCTGAATCTTTTATAGGTTTCATCAGTTACATTATATTGATGGCCAATTAAAGACTTTAAATGAGGGCTAACTTTTGAGCCAATTAACCAAAAGTTTGCAACGGTAGTAATGGACATGAGTGTTTACCTGAGGGATGAAAAAAATAAAAAATCTGAGATAGTTGATAAATAGAATCCTTGGCCTAAGAGAGGTGCCGAGTCATCTCTTGTTTTCCCTACTTTATATTATATAAATGGAACTTAAATAATCATCTCGAAGAGTTTGGGATAGGAATCCATAAAGAAACGATCCAATTAATCAGGATACAAAATGAGAATCGTATCCATACGATTTTGCACTTCTCGACAAATATCATATGTTTTATTATTCTAAGCGGGTATTCAATTTTGGGTTCGCAGTATTTTGAAGAGTCCGCGCAACATAGATCAATACCACCATTGAGAATAGAAAACAATCTAACTGCAAGGTTGGACTTGCCTTAACATATTGCTTCCACTTGGTATTTTCTTCTTTTTTCCAAATTTTTGGTTCTTGCCTGCCAAATAGAAGGGATTGAATAATTAAAACAAGAAAAGCAACTATGCAAAAGTCTTTAAAAAATGTACTATCAAATCATTTGGTTCTTGCCTCCAAATTAGAAGGGGTTGAATTTTAAAAAGCACCCAGGGGGAACAATGAGATCTCAGGTTTAAATTTTATTGGTCGCAAATAATATTAAATGATTTCTTCCCGCATTGTCTGGTATCCAGATGAGCACAAGCTGGCTAGGACACCACGAAAGAAGGTGAAGTTTAATAAAAAAAGCTACTATAAAAAGTCTTCTCCATATTATGTGAAAACTTACCATGTACGTATGTTCTTCTTTAAAACATGATATAGGTGTTGTGCACTCTTCTTCTTCACCTTCTTGATTGCTGGTTGAGCAGCAGTAGAGAACTGTATGGCCAAAATTGGTATTCTATCATAGACAAAAATTTGATATTTAAGTGGAGAAGTGTAAAAGCGCGACCACATTATCTGTTGAGTTTCCCTCGATGATTTCTCGATAAAAACTTAGTTCTAAGTTGTCTTTATTTTTTATGTCTCATCCGGTGTCCAATACTCGTTTTAATGCTTTAATAAATCCTTCGTTTGAATAAACGAAGGATTCACTTCCCAGACTTCCTGGTATTAGATATTTGAAAATTCCAAATATTACAATTTTATCCAATATAAAATTATCTTTTGGAAGGAATAATGTTTTCAAAAGGACCTCGAAGTCGATCAACATTTTGGGAATATTTTCATCGATGACGTTTAGCGTTTTGACATTCATATCGACTTAATTGCAAACCTAAATTTAGTTATATGTAAAGGGGAGTGTCATACCAAATATTCAACTTGACAGTTTTCTTGCATTTATGTTTCAATAACATATCGTTTACACGTGAATACGAGCAACGTTGACTATCGTTGTAAATACTTCAATAGTAGATGTTTTTGCCTTTTCTTTAAAAAATTGTAGCCTTCTTCCTTTTACATCCCCATACATATAAAGAAGTTGTTGCCGAATGAAAGTAGTATTTTATAGACGATGTACGAAAATTCGATCAACATAAGTCTTCCTTACGTTGGCTAGTATATCATTGTCAATTTCATGGTGTAAAGCTGCAAAAAAAAGTAGTAGTTATTTCTATTAGAGATACTTAATAGTTACCGGTATATCAATTGATTTCATAGTTGGCACGTACATGAACCACTTGTCTTATTCAAAATTATGACTCCTTTCATCTGTAAATTTGGCAAAAGAATTAATTATATAAATATAATTGTATAACGAAATATAACACACAAGAAAATAACTGATTAGATTACATGATACCTAATTAAATTCGCTCGTTAAATCCAAGATGAAGACAATCAACCTGTTAGTGCGGAGCTATGTAGAGCCAAGGAGTAAAATTACATTGTAAATATAAGTCGAAGAGAATTTTTTCGGTTATATATAAGTTGTTGAATTCCTACTATATACTTTTTTATTATTCTAAAAACAGAAACAAATCCTAAATATTATAATATACTAGTCCGAGCATGGTTGCAAAGAAGAGAGCAGCACCATTAATTGTGGCAGCTGTTGCGCTACTCGCGGCTTGTGCAGGAGAAGGTGGAGGTGAAGAAGGTGAAGGAGCGTCGGACGTGTTGGCATTGGACGTGGAGTTGGAGGTAGAACCACTGTCATCCTTGGCAATATCAGCTACAGGAGGTAGTGGTGGAGTGACAAAGTTCTTAGTCTCAAAGTGCATGGGCGGAGGCGGCTTGTACTCTGCTACTTCTTTTGGATCAAGCATAACTGCAATCACATCCCCTGGATTTAAGTCTTGTATCTTATACGCGTCCGGATTACCAGTGCACAAGTTTCCTGTTGCAACCAACATATAAAATGACTCAATTGTGTAATAAGGTGTCTGATCTAGTACATAAAGCATCTCGCATTCATGCAGGGTCCAGGAAAGGACCGCACCCCTAGGGGTAATGATGTAGACAGTCTATGCTAATTCATGCAGTTAGATCTGAGCATAGATTACTTACTGCTGTAAGCACTTGCAGTGCTTGGATACTGAGTGACAATTCCATCCGCGCCATAGTAAATAAGGTTATGGATCAGAAGATAAGGATCAGAACCAAAATCCATGAAAATATCTTGGAATTCATTTAGAACATTTCCAGCGTAGACGCTGACATTAGCCCAATGCATACAGCCAATAAGGTTGGTGAGGTTGAAAGTCAAACCCTCCTGTCGAAATTCTGAATATATTGAATGCTTGTGTAAAAGTACTGCATCCGCGTACTTCTTGACTTCCAATGCTGTCTCGTTCGTTACAAATTCCACTTTTTCCTTAATGTGAAGTACTTTTTGGTAAGTCGGGATAGCTTTGAATTTGTCTAGCACTGAACTTTCACTTGACATGATCATAACTTTCTGAGTCGAGTTCTTATCGAGTGTGGCATTGCTCAAAGCAGTTGTGACCGCGCCAACAATGTCAAGACCTTTGTTTGTTGCAAGGTATGCAGCATTCTTGAAGACAAACCGATATCTCTCAAATTCTTGATACATGTGTAGACAAACGCATGAACAAAATAATATATAGAGTAGAAAACAAACTTACTTCAATGTTGATCAGAACGCCTTGAACTGCTTTTGCCTTGGCGAATTCCAAGAAATCCGAGAGTGTTACAAACTTGCCCACATTTTTGCGTGCTGGATCCCTTGCCAAATCTCCATTAAATCCACCGGACATTTGAGCTGCAACGGATCATATATACATACATATATTTCAGAAAATGAAATCCAAGCTAGGATTAATACTACAGCGAGACCTCTCTATAACAACCATCATCTATGACAACAGTCAAGTATAACGGCAAAGTTTTCCATGGAACCAATTTTTCACGTGTTTTCTATAACATTACTTTACTCTAGCAGCCAAAAAATGTCAGAACAAATGAGGTTGTTATAGAGAGGATTAACTATATTTGAAAAATTATTGTTGAGAGAGGTTGGTTGGTCGCGCTTACGTTTTAATGACTGAATTTCCTCCCATGTAAGGTCGAAAGAGAAAATTCCCATGGCGGATTGAATGGGATCGAGCTTAGCTGCTCGACTCATGAAAGGTCCGGCTGCTGTAGTGGATGGCATGAGATCAATCGAAGGCAAGCAAAGTGCGACTCCATCTTTTGTCATTTGAACAGAACAATCGATTATGTCAACACCGTCATCTACTGCTTTCTGATAGGCAAGATCTGTTGCTCCTGGATAATCTCCATTTGCTCCATTTGAAGAAATGATCAGAGCTGCCAATTTAAAATGCAATAATGAATTGAAATGTGATTGAAATGCTAAGTATTACTTCCTCCGTCCCGATATATGTGATGCTGTTCGAATTTCGAGAGCCAAACTTTTTAATTTTGACCGTATATCCAGACATAGAATCGTTTAGTTTTTTGAAACAAATTTACATATTTAGAAACTACGTAAAAAAGCAATATAAGTCAAGAAATTAAAAATTCAAAATATTTAAAAAGCTTATGAAAAAGTCACGGTTAGAGAAAAACTCGTTTGAGTCTCAAATGGTAAACTGCATCACATAAATTGGGACAGAGAGTAGTTTTTTCTGGTAGGAAAACGAACGGAGATTCATCTTCTTACTAGGGACTTTCCTGGAAGTGTTCCGACTTCCTGCCAAGCAAGCTGCAGTACAGAAAGAGCGACTGTGAGCCACATGAATTGTATGTAACAAACTTATATTTCCTAATTAATCCTAAGAACAATATTCTCACCAATCGCCATAGATGCAGAATTAGTGAAGTCCGTGATCACACCGTCAACAGCAAACAACGAGTTGTCCACGAATTGTAAATACTCTCTTTGTGGATCATAGGTATAATTGTAAGGCAAATAGTTGTCATTTGCAAAGCCATAGGCGAAAACTTCAAGGCCTAGTTTATGAGCATCGGCGACTAGATTAGTACTGGGATCTAAATAGCGAGCTTTATTAACGGGCCATATATACTCTCTAGGCACAACGATCCCCGTAGCAAAAGTCTTGATCATAGAGAGCTTTGTTAATAGTGAAGCATATGTTTCGTTTGTTGTTGGTTCAACTGCATTTGTATCAGCAGGAAACTTGAACATCAACTTTGTTCTTAAACCGTGAATGACTGGTCCCATGCTCTTCAAGAAACCGATCTCTGGAGACGATATGTAAGAGACATCCTTCTTTATCTCCAAAAGTTGTTTAATATAATCCAATAAACTCAACTTGTGTTGGCTGTAGAATGTTGCGTACTGAACAATTTGACGAGAAAAAAATTAAGTTATTTTACGGATAATATGAATTTACATTGTATCAAATATTTCAACGATGAACGAAAGAAGGCGAGTGATAGAACCTCGGCATTGAACCACACTAGAGACTTCATGTTATCTTCTAAAAATAAGTCTGTTGGAGTTGGTGGTGAAAAATCAAATAAATCTGTTCTGCTGAACATTGATTGTGTCACTGGAGAGATCAACAAGGCAACAATGAGAACAAAATCAGCTATAAATATGCAGAGTTTAATAATACAAGAGTCTCAATCACGAACTTTTACTTGATCTTATATCAGGGCTGTTCGATGAAAAAGAAAAAAACACCATGATTTTTTATTTGTTGCCTGGCGAAATTCCAGTGAATGTACAGTCGACCATATCTATGTTTCTATGATGGCCCAAGAACATGCTCATTCTTCAGCCGTACTGCTTGCTTTGAAACCTATTCGGATGGCGCGAGATAGGCCACTCGATTCCGAGGAATAAAGGGAGGGCTTGACCACAATTTTCCAAGTAAGAGATAAAATCTCTCTAATTGGAAGGAAAGGATTTCTTTCTCCTCAAAGTAGGTGTTCGCTCCGCAGCACGAACAGGGACCAGACTATAGAGCCTAATTAAAAAAAATTCGGGCTTGCTTTTTCAATTCACATCTATGAGTGAGGATTCCTCTATCTCTTGCTCGCTTCGATCGGACTCTGACAACTTAGGGAAGAATGATGAGTCGCTAACGAGGCCCCTAAATGACCGCTCAGACCTCTCTGTAATAATCATCCTTTATAACAGCTTTCATTATAAAGGCTAAGTTTTCTTTGGAATGGATTTTTCATGTTACTTTATATACTTATATTATATATCTGTACAACAGCATTTCGCTATAGCAGCCAAAAGATTTTCGGACTAACAATGCCATTACAGACAAGTTTGACCAGAGGCGGATCCAGAATTTGAAGGTGGCGGGGCGCATGAGCGGACTGCTGCCCTGTCTGACTTTTGACCTTAAGAGTTCCAGACAAAATATATAATCGTTTTCAACATATATGCACATATATATCCGCCTCTAGGTTAACGGGGTCCTATGACCCCTCTTCTCCGTACATATGTCCGCCTTCGGGTTTGACTGTATCAATATATATTAAAATAATTGTATGGCCATTTAATTTAGGTAAAAAGCAAGTCCATAAGTTGTGACATACCTTGCAATTTACTATAAAGCTCATCAGCTATAAAATCCAATGCAAACCATCCTTGAATTTCTTTTCCATTAACAATGTAAGTTTTTCGACGATTCGGAAAAGCATCAGCTGCATTTGTTGTATTCTGAAGGTTTAACTGTGACAAACAAAATCCCTGTCCGTCGCGACTCATATGGAGATCACATAGCAAGACAGTACCGCGCTTTCCTAATACATTTGCTTGAGAAAATGCAAGATCTGTTTGCGCGGGAAGAAGTCCCGAATATCCCCCATTCGCAACGACAACTGGCTCATCACCTGCAGAGACGGATTCAGGATTTTAATTCTATAGGTTCATGACTCGGGTTCCCGACTGTAAAATAAGTATAGTAGTTTAATTACCATGTAATGTTAACCATGTTCTCTTAGGAAGAGGAGGAGAAAGAGGCTTTCCACCTTTTGGTTGAGCTAAAGTGCAATGGATTAGCAATGAAACTAATAAGATATGTCGAATCATTTTCTTCAAATCCTGTTTCCACCCAAAATATAAATGTTTAACCAAATTTGAACCAATAAGCATCATCTTTAATCAGAACAAAAACACACACACACAACAACAACAAAAACTTTTACTATATGTTAAATTTTATATGTCTGAAATCCATCTCAAATTATATAGGAAAAATAGCAGTCGGGTGCACAAAGCGTCTCGTGTTCATGAAGGGTCTGGGGAAGGGCCGCACCCCAAGGAGGTGCAATGTAGGCAGCCGACCCTGATGCAAACATCGCTGGCTGATTCCACGTCTCGAACTCGTGACCTATATGTCACAACACAGAGACAATGGTCCATTCGGGGAAGGGCCGCACCTGAAGGAGGTGCAAGGTAGGCAGCCGACCTGATGCAAGCATCACTGGTTGGCTGATTCCACGGCTCAAACTCGCGACCTATATGTCACACAGAGACAATGGTCAAGGAGGTGCAATGTAGGAAGCCGACCCAGATGCAAGCATCACTGGCTTATTCCACGGCTCGAACTTGTGACCTATAGGTCACAAAGAGGCAACGGTCCATCTGGAGAAGGGTTACCCCAAGGAGGTGCAACGTAGGCAACCTACCCTGATGCAAGCAACAATGGTTGATTCCACGGCTCTAACCCGTGACCTATAGAGCCCTACAGGTCACGGAAAGATAACTAGAACGTTGCTCCAAGTCTCCCTTCCTCAAAATTATTCATCATAAATGTGTGAAAAGATGTATATGCAATGACATGCATAAATTACATAAATGTAAATGTGAAAAGATGTACATACAATGACATAAATAACATCAAGAATTAAGAAGAAAGGATGAAATTTAATAATACTCACTTGAATCTTGAGATCAGAAAAGGAAGAAAGAAAGTATTCCCCCTTGAGTTTCAGAAGGAAAAAATAAATAAATATAAAAAGAAAAAAAAAAGGAAAAGAAAATATGAGGTAAGAAACTCTCAAGGGAATGGAGAAATGCAAGAAATGAGGGATGGAGAGTTTGAAAGAAAATAGAGAGAATATTAGAGGGTTTTAATTAATTTTTTCTCACGCAAATCTCGGATTAATATCTGGTTATTATTTTTTTATTTTCCTCTTCAATTGATTTTACTATTTTTTGTTCCTTTCTTTTAGCTTTTCGGTTGAGTTGATTTACCTAATTTATTTCCTTTTCCTATCTCCACACATTTGTTTGCACCAAAAATATTACTCTCGTTTTGTGTTAGTATTTGCTCACGCATTACGTTTGGCTGGAGTTTATGAATCCTAGCATAACATCGGGGTAAAAAACAGCACGGGCTAGCCAGTTTTCGGATCGGTAATTAAAAAATAGTCACTATTTTGCTGCAACACGAAAAATTCTAGCATAATATACTGGAGATTGATGCATTTGTTGATGAACTTCTAGCATATTATGCGGGAACTCTTCAGCACACGGAAAGTTCAAGCATAATATAATAGAGATTGGAGCATCTGGGTATGAACTTTCAATATATTATGTTGTACCAGTATATTATGCTGGAAGTTCAAATGTTAAAAGTTCGAACTCCAGTATATTATGTTGGAATATTTTTCGGATTTTGAGCAGTGTTTTCGTTCAAATTTATCTTTACATGTAAAGTGGCTAAATTACGATTACTTTTAAAATTGTGATTATTTTTCAATTACCACTAATAAATCTAGCTATTTTCGAATTTTACCCTTTAAGGAATTAATTCATTAAATTATGACAGACCTTTAATATTTATCTCACTATTCTGCACTACTATAGAATAACAATGTTCGACTTATATAACACTTTTTTCGCTCTTAATTTCTCCCTACTAATGACTTACACTACCCAAAAAAAAAAAAAAAAAAGAATTGGACCTAACTACAAACTTTCTCGCTAATCTGTTACTGGCTACTCTCTTCGGTCCAAAATAAATGATTTTCTGGTTTTTTTCTTGTGGTCCAAAATACGTAATTTTTTCGGAATTCAAGAATGAATTTATTACTTTTTTCCGACATTGTCCTTGGAGTAAATAGTGTTGGAATATGTGTTAGGAATATTTAAGTGGGATAGTAAAGGTTAATATGATCAATATCATTGCTAATTAATGATAAAAGAAGAATTTCTTAATATGCGTAAAAATAGGCAAAAAAGTCACTTATTTTGGACAGGAGAAAATAGTTGCTGACTTAATTTTTTAATAATTTATTGCTAATATGTCGGTAAATGCTACAGAATATCACTCACAGAACAAAAAATGCAATATTAGACCTTGAAAAGATGTCTATAACGTCAAAGTATAAAGGTTATTAATATGCAGCATTAATTTGTTTATAACTCAACGATGTGATGAATCACAGAATTTAATTTGGAAGCGTTATGACTTTTGGACTTCTCAAAATTAAATGAAGGAAACTTTATCCATACATGGCGAGGTAACAGATTGTGCATTAAATATGGGATCGGATTGGATAATTTATCTGTTTTTCATTATCCGTTTTCGACCGGTCTCAGGACATTATTTCTAACCAGGCTCCAAGCTTCTCTGTAAAAACCACAGCCATATCCATCTGGACCAGGGCTTTTATTAATATCGAAGCAAAAAATTATTTATATCTGATAGCTAAAAGAGTATATAAAACTTATATAATTTTTATATATAATATACAGAATGTATATATCACGAAAAAATCATACAGAATTTATATATATACGAAAAATATACGAATTTTATATATTTTTTCGACTATTATTTTTAAGTGGCTGTACGGTATCGTTGTTCCAATATCTATCTGTCTAATTGTTGAGCTACTGAGAGTGTATCCATTCTTCAAAAAACTACCAAATGCTCTAACTCTTCTTCTTTCCTTCTTCCCAAGAATATCTTTCATAATATTCCACAAAGACATTTACTATGGCTATACTATTTGTCTGCAGAACTCCATTCTCATCCTTGATCTGAGCGATAGCCGGAGGCGATGCTAGAATTTCAAGCTTATATGTTCATTTTTTTAAAGTTTTTTAAGTTAATGAGTTCTAAATAATTATTTTATAACTAATTAATAAATTTTACATAACAAATATAAAGTGTGAACCAAAACTACTGGGTTCGCCGAACCCATAGCCAAAATGCTGGCTCCGGCCCTAGTGATAGCCTATTGCAGCCATTTGTGCTTGATCATAGAGTAGAAGTATTTAGCCTCATTGTCCTCTTTCCTCTTTGAGAAAAATATAGTTATTTATCTTACGGGCTCGAGATTCTCGTTATTATATCGCGAAAATACGCATGCAAAGTTGCAAGTGCGCAAAAGCTTTTTGCACTTGGCACCACAGGCTGAGTATTTACGGCACATGATACAACCAAAATCTATTGCATAAGAGCTGTTTGATTCATAAACTCAAATCGTCATCAACGTACACTCTTGGAATACAATTACAAACTACTAATAAGCAATTACACTCATTTGTTGTTCACACTGTTAATGTATATAACTTATACCCTTTCAAAAGTCGGATACATCTCATCCTCAAGGCAGGAGCACGATAAAGAATTTGATACACGAGGGAGAGACAGGCGTATACACCCGGCGTCACACAAACAAAATGTCAAAAAGTACATGACTTGGACAAAAAATAGATGGCTATCAAGGAACTTAACATGAACAACTATTTATATTTTGAACAGGATGATGACCACAAAACTAAGATTTGAGCTAAGATCATCAGCATGAAATACAGATAATAAAGAATGAAACTGAAAACAGAAAACAAAAGAAATGAAATAAACAACAATTTCTAGGTTAACCATAAAAAAAATGCACCTTCTATAAGAATTTCTACATTTCTTTTCCTAGGTAAATATGTACATTTAGCCTACCGCCCCAAAGTAATTCCATCTGCAAGTTCTGAGATTCTGCAAGAAAGTTGAAACGAATTAAAACCCGAAAAACCGGAGTTGGAAAGGGTCAAAAACAGAAAAGGAGCAGCAAGAGCATACTGTTCTGGGGATTACACCTCTCAACAATAAAAGAGGAACACTGAGAAGCATTCGAACCTACACCGACGTATCTCCGGTTTTTCCACAGAAAATGTACATCGTCTGTATACCGTCAGATAACTGATTTCTGGCTCCCCAGGATCTTCAATCTCGGCCAAGCTTTGCCATGATGATGTTTTCATATAAGAGTACATTATTTCAGACTATGCAGATTGGGTCTTGTTTTCTCTGAATGACTCATCTTCTGCTTCTCCAATGCTTCCTTCTCTGCTTTCTTTCTCTCAAACTCAATCTGCTTGCGATTTTCCTCTAGGGCTTGATTGAACATCCTTCGGAAGTTTAGTAACGTTGAGATAACTAGGGGAAAAAATAAATGGAGTTAAGCTCACATGATAAAAGGACACACTTTGCCTAGTCTGTTGTATCTATCACTGTAGAAGAGTATAATTCAAAAAAATTGAAGTTCTACAAACAAACAGCACCACAAAGGCAGTGAAGAAAAGCATTAGATAGCTGTGATAATGGTGCAGAAATACTGAAGCACAGAGAATACAGATTAAAGCTAGGAAGTGGACACGTCATTAAATCAACCGAGCTGTCTATCAGTAAGAAAATCAAATTTTTTTCTTAAAACAGGTTTGGTATTAAGGAGAAACTGTTGTCGACAAATGAGAATTAGAGACAATTAGCAAATGACCACTTAATCAGCATCTTTGTTGCATTCAACTTTTCTTAACATAAGGAGGATGACTGATAAAACGCTACCTTGTTCAAATGGGCAACGAGCTGGGTCTTCTCCAAAGTAAAGAATCAATGAATCAACATTTCTACCCTGTTGGGTACGGAGAGAAAGCACGCCATTAAGAACATCTCAATGTTGGAATAGACACCAAAAGACCAGAAATGTCTCTTACAAATAACACCTACCACGCCGGAATAAAGCTGAGCCAGGGACCTCACTTCACCTTCAGCATGACAAAGGAACTCCTTCAAAGCCTAGCAAATGGGCAATTATACCAATCAATGAGAACATTCATCATCTATTTTCTGATTTCTACAGTTCTCTCGCCAGAACGTGTACAAATAAAATGTTTCAAGATTTCTTTTTTATTTCCCTTGGCTATCCTAGTGAAAATAAAAGGAATAAGAAATGTTAATAAGAGGATACCCATCCCCATGGCAAGGATACGTAACTACTTTTCTCCTTGTCTTTACCAAGAAAGATGCAAACACATGATCAAGTTACAATGCTTATATATGAGATGCAATAAAGTTAAAGAAAGAACTTCCATATTTTCATCTCAAGACATGCAATTATCTTGGACCAATGAGGAAAAGAAACTAAACTATGCCTGTGGCATCAATGACCTGGAATCGAAGTTTCAAGTCAATTAGGGCTTTCCACATCATACCCATTCACCATCAGAAGACTCCCTTGAAATACACCATGCTAGCAACGATACTGCGCCTTATGGGAGCAAAAGTAAATGGCTGACTGTGTCAGGTCTTAAGCAAAAGATTGAGAAAAGGGAGGAGCTGGGACGAAAGAGGAGTAGAGAGCAAAGAACGTCAGTGTCAAAACGTGATTTTTTCCCTTTCCTTTTTAACATGTAAGCCTCTTCAAGAGGTGAAACAGACTCAGATTGAATACCACACAAGTATATAGTAGCTATGGTGGTTTCTAGTTTCTACCGAGAGTTTGAATACTGCAACAAGACTTAGCTCCCAGAAGATTGCAACTTAAAACTCCATTCCGAACTCTTGACAATATGTTGGAATAAAATTTGCGTAATTTGCCAGATGAATTCCATTACTCTAATTCATTAGCTTCCCACAAAATCAAAAACTAAAGGGGGAGAGGGGAAACAACGACATCCCAAAGGTCCAACAACGACATCCCCAGTATATCCCATAAGGGGGATAGTATGTAAGCCCTTACAAATCCACCAATATTGTGAAGTTCTGGCTGATAACTGTTGCATATATTGAATACCGAAAAATACAACTGTTTTATGCTCTCAAGTAATTCCTCTTCACACCAAAAGATAAATAACACAAAAGAGAACTCTTGAATTCAGCAAACAGATTTTTCATACATTGCAAAGTCAGACAATTCACTCTCTACTGATATTAACCAAGTGATGCAAAAAGCAGCTGTCCTGCAAATCCCTCTCTTTAGGGACCAAACCCATTTTTATCCCACTTGTCATCACTTGGAGAACCACTTAATGCGTATTTCCTATTTGAATGAATAAAAATGAAATAGAGCTTTCATTCTAGAAGAATATTTTCAGTTCTGAATTGTATATAGTGCAATCAAGAAGGATTCATCCATTTGAATTGCGCCAATACCTTACAACGATAACTACTTAGGACCAACACTGCTTCTGGAGCGGAACATACAGCATGTTTGGCTATTTTCTTTAGTACAAAGCATTTTCTTTGCACTGGCTTCGTATTCCTTTTCTTTTCTTTTTTGGCGGTTGGGGGGGGGGGGGGGGTGGTTGAAGCTTCCTGCTTTTGTCTCAAAGCATTGAGACCTATGACAGAGTGAAAATTAATTTTGTTCTGTGTTCAATAAGTATTTGATGACAGAAAAATTAAGAGAATGACATGCTGCATGGAGGGTTATTTTGAGTGAATGACTCGTCGAGAGGTTGGAGCAGCACATCTTTGCAGGAAAAGAGCTTGAATAAGCTTGTTTTTTAAGGAGTCCCCATTTTGTACCAGGAATCAGTGGCGTAGTCATCTTGTATTAAGGGTGGTCAACTGAACACCCTTCGCCAAAAAATTTTGTTGCGTATATAGGAAGAATATCACTTGAATAACCTTAGTATATGTGCAAGAGGCCGCCCAATGGTCGAGGGTGTTCAAAGTGAGGAGGAGTTCATGAGTTCAAATCCCTGTGCTAATATTTTTATCTGCCCTTTTGTTATCCAAAACTAAATAAAGACCACAGTGTTTGGTCTAATTTGACTTGACTCTACCTTTTTAATCTAATTTTTTTCTAACAGATACCTCTTAAATAAAGCTTGAAATTTTTGTAAAAACAAGCAACCAATCTTGTAGTTTTTAATTATAAGTTTCTTATTAAACAAATCTTAAGGCTACAAGCCCTCTTAACTCTCTATTTCCTTTGGTTTTATGCTTACTACAATTTTTTTAATTGGCTTTTTTAGGTTAGGTTTAATTTATAAAATTATAGTTTTATTATAAGTATTTTATGATTTATTAGTTAAACGGTACTTAGTTTGATATAAAAAATTTGGTGCACCCACTCATAAAAAAATATTAATTTCTTTAAAGACTGAACACCCTTAGCAAGATTCCAGCCACTACCAGGAATACTAAGTCATTTTTTAACCTCCAGCATATGTCTCACCAATTCTTATCCTATTTTCCGTTTCTCCTCTTGTCTGAGTGGGTAGAATCGCGCAGAAACGAGAAGAGATCAAAGAATCTGACGGTGTGTAGAAATCAACATTATTTAGACCACAGTAGTCATAGATTACCTTACGAAAATTCTCAGACACAATTCCGTCATTTTCAGACATGGACAGTTCTTGTACAACTTTCTCCAGTCCTTTGCTAATAGCTTGCATTTCCTCTGCAAGGAATTTCAGTTGTATCTGCGGAAACTTTTTTAATCAGACAGCTGCCGGTCATATTTCTACAGTGAATTTGTAACTGGGTCCAAATAACCATACCTTTGCTGCAGGTTCCAAGCTAGACAGATCATTAGAAAAATCTAGCAGTTCAGGCAATTTGTCAGCAAGTACCTGGCAGAGAAAATTCCGTTAAGCATCTTGTAAAATATGCTGATTGCTAGCATAAGGAGAAGTCCAAATCAAAGGCATTTTGCAAAATTATAAATAGTTTAATACCAGCACAATGACATGAAAAAGGTTAATAACAAGACAATAGCTACCATTAGCAATTTATAAGGAAAAGGTTCATACTGGTCAGAGTCTCAGTTCTAGAGGAGAATTTAACATCAATACAATAAGAAATCTGAAAGTACCACGTGGCATGCAATTTTTGAGGATGGAGATAATTCAAAAAATTGATTTGACAAATGTGAGGAAGCTGATAGCAACACGAAAAGATCTAGTTTTGTGACTGAATGCATGTGGTGACGGCTGATTCATGTCTGTGCATCTAGTCGTTGCTTCTTCTTTTTTCAAACAAGACCTCTATTCTGCATTTCAGTTAAGCTTAATATAATCAAGTGACAAATGCAAAATAATCCGGTTAAAGAGATAATCCCTGATTTGAAAAGAATTGGGCTCCTACACACTTCAGACACTAATTCCTTTTTCTCAACCTGACCAGTTAGCGTTGAATTTATAGTTTGTTTTTACTAACTTCGGATATAGACACTTTTAGCTAGATAAATTACGATACAAAACAAAGTCACAGAGAATCCCTAGGATACAATTGAGAAGGACCTGATTACAGAAGGTGCAATCAGCTGATCTGATTGGGTAAATTTAGGTCACGGAAAAGAGATATTTTAACTCATGCTCAGTAAAGATGATTCCTGCTTAAAGAGCAAAAATCCTTGAAACTGGGTTTAGCTTAATGTGCATTCTACTAATCACTGTACAAGCATCACAGATTTTTATGTCAGCATTTCCTTTAAGAAATATTACGACTCAAGTAGCAATGATTTATTTCAGAAATGGATGATTGGTTACTTGTTATTTTTCCCTCACAAGTTGGACAGCATTCCACTAAACTAAAGAGCATTAATGGCCGGCCACGGGAAACCATCATATCTGCCAAGCTCATCAAGAAGAATACCAAGCAAAGACCATACCTTGCAAAGATAATGCATGAGAATCAAGAAGAATACCAAGCAAAGACCATACCTTGCAAAGATAATGCATGAGAGTCATCTTATTGTTCCGTGCACGTGTCTCTGTTAGTTTAAGGAGGCTATCCAATCTGAATCCAACAGCAGACCCTACACAAAAGCATCAAGAGACCATTAGATGAAAAAAAAATTGCTCAAAGAAGAAACTAATTTGTGAGAACTGCATTATCACAATGAAGCAGGGAATTGTTCAATAATTTCAAAACCAGAAAAGCCAATGAAGATGACAATTGCGGAGATCTATCATCTCACAATAAAAGCTTTGAGAGATACCCAGTTTATTTATTTGACAAGTTTTCCTTATCTAGAGTTTAGAGTTAACTGCTGAAGTTGTTCTCGACTTGGAAATATCTTAGTGGGAACAGATTTCCAAAATGTTCATGAATAGTTGGAGTTCAAAGATATAATCTTTGCTGTAACTCTGTAAATCCCCATAAGAATTAAACCTAGTCAAATAACAGACATGCAGGAAGTGATTTCCAGCCTACAGCGGTTTGATAAAAGCAGGTTAGATGGTGGTTAACAGGAACAAAATCAGCTAATCCTCTATAGAAAGCTGGACCTGATTATTTGCTATGGTGCACTTTAATTTCTCAATTCCATACCCCCATAGATTGTGTAATTTCTTTTGTCACTTACCAAATAGGCCATTCCTTCTCTTTTTATTCCTTTGGGTTTTTTTTTTTTTTTTT
>ML272430.1:0-57635 GCA_005239495.1 Nicotiana undulata | reverse complement strand
GGGGGGGGGGGGGGGGACCCTTGGACTCACTCCAACAGAGAAATCAATAGCAAGATAAATGCTTGAACGGAAAGAGATTGTTAGCCCAACCTCTGGCGGTTCCCTGGTTCAAAGCATTTCCGAGAGAGAGAATTGTCTGCATAATCCTTTTCAATTTTGATGAACCTTTGATCTGATTACAACATCAAAGGAAAGATGAAGTCAAGGACAGCGACAAGAAAGCAATCCGTAGTCTCATCTAAAAGGGGTACAACATTAATAGTTAGAAAAAGAATAAACAAAAGAAAATGTGCCTGATCAGCTGCCGAATTCACAATATTCAGACTCTTCCTTAGCTCAGAAACCTGATATTAAAGCAGAAAAAATACGCCGTCAGCGAGCGAACCTTTACTGGTGCAGCAAGGAGGCAGCAGATGTGCCATCTTCTCACCTGAGATTCAAACTGAATCTTAAACGAAAAAACTCGCAGCTTGGACTCTATTCGTGGTACTTGCATCAACTCTAACATGAACTGTGACAACGAATAGGTCTTAGAATTAGATGTCATTACATAAATGGGCCAATCAACTCCATGCAGGAGAAAATGGGGCAGTAAACCAAAATAAGGTTAATTCACAATGGACAGACCTGTTCGCATCGACCCAACTTCTCCTTCTCTCCTTTATAACCCTGAAACAGAAATGTTCAACAGAACAAGGTTGTTAACAATTGTCCTATATACATTGAGCTATAAGGTTCCCCCTTTTTTTTCTCAAATAGATCTTTCACCTTCAGAGTTTCCATCTCCTCCTTAGTCGGGCAAAACTTAATCAGATTCTCCACCTGATCCACATCTAATGCTGAATCTTCCAGTGCAAGCACTGAGCTCTGTTGAAATTATTAAAAGTGGTAGCTACCAATTAGAAGGATAATTCGACTTTTAACAAAACATTAAACATGCACATTGACATTTGTGTTGTGTGTGTGTGTGTGTGTGAGAGAGAGAGAGAGAGAGAGAGTGAGAGAGTGTCAACAACAACAACAACAACAACCGAGTGAGTGAGCGAGGGAGTGTATAAATACAAAAATATGAGTGTACAACATTCATGGAAATAATCACGTTTCAGTATAATATATGCAGGAGTATGTGGTCCAGGGAACATCACAAAGAAAGATAACAGGAAGACGGGTGGAGGAGGTTAAAAGTTAGAAAAGCATCTGACATGCAAAAGGTGCACAAACAGGACCAGAATTTGCGATTACAAGATTCAACACTTGGAAGTACAAATACCTTTTATTTTGGGATAGGTGACACTAGAATAGTTTTGCTATCTTCAAATATCAGATTATATTTAACTCAGCAGGGAACATTGGTTATATACAATAAAGTGTGGTCTTAGGATAGCAAAAAGCGTGAGTGTTTAACCAATACAATTAAGCAGTAGAGAGTCCAAATCAATTGTAAGCCCCCATTTTAGCGTGAATATTGTTATTACAGAGGTTTATTCAGAAATTGAACATCTCGCGAGAAATCTCCAACAAGGTCCACAATGTGATTGTTATTCCTATTTCTGAGAGGCAGTTTAACACAACAATGGAGAAAATAGGAAGGGAGTGAAATTATAAAGATGAAAAGATCTTGGAACAATGGGAAAAGATTTACCGTAATTTCTTATTAGGAGCACCAAAATCAATGAAACACTGGCAGCTAATCAATGGGACAAGTAACGTGCTTTAAATTTTAGAATTTGAAATATCAAGTGAATCATTGTGATAATAGTGCCACCCTATTGCAGGTATAAAGAGGTGGATAAATAAGTACCCAAGATAATATGGCAGAGATGAAGTTGAACATTTGGTACAACCAGCTATAGGTCAGAGATTATATTCTAGAGTAACCAGATTATTCAAAGAGAAAGCCACTTGTATATGAGTACAGCTTACCAGCATGTCATGCAGTGGTATTTTCACCTTAGAAAGCATGATTTCACAATTATAAGCTCGTCTATGATCAACCTGCCAAAATAGAATTCAGGTCAAATCTCTCTTAAAACTTGGAAGAGCTGAAATAATGCCACAGTTCCATTTTTCCTCCACAGCTATATGTGAAGCGAGAAAAGGCAGTGGCTTCCACAAAGCTATACGAGTAACAGGTGGGGATGGGTTATATGAGATGTTACTCGTGAAAAGAAGGATTTTCACTGAATAAGAAGAAAACTTAGATAATTTGTGGAAAACACAGCAGAATTAAAAGATATTGTTTGTCCAACTAGCATGGATATATAACTGTAAAAGATCCCAATCTATTGGCATAAGAAAAGGAATTCATTAACTAGGTTTTCTAAGGTACAGATACAATGTAAGTATTTGTTACAAGCAATAGCTTCCTCTTTAAATGATGGTGGTCTCTGGGTCAGCTTACGCATACCTCGACTACCCCACGGGCTACCTGTTATCTTCCACCAGTACAGGTAACTCTATCTACCGAGGCTTAGACAGATAGAAAGAAATCACCTAGTGTTTTTTGCCACCGTTGGGATTTGAACCTGAGATAGTTCACCTCCCCGCTTCGTTGACCACTAAGCCACACCCGGATGCAACAATAGCATATATTTTACTGACCCTTGATTTAAATAATTTGATAAAATTACACAATTGATATCTAACGAACAAGCAGCCTCCATTATGAATATGAAATATTGACCCTTGATTCGAACAGTGTGAATTAAAATCATAGAGTTACAATCCAATAACAGGGCTGCCTCAGTATGATGAGCTAGGGAGTTCCTCTTTTCCAATAATTTCCTTTTAAAGAAAGGGCCTAACTGCCATAAGGTTTGGCATCCTAATGCAGCTACTATTCCTAGTGTCTTTAATTTTGTGTTAATTCAGTAATTTTAGGCACAATTCTGAATGAATAACAACATGCACATCACAATCTAACAGCTTTCAGAATTGGCATTCTTGACAATCCAACCATGGTTCATTGTGGAACAAATATTTATGATAGTATGGAGTATAATTTTAGGTTACCAGTATCACACTCCTATATAAATATTATATATATCAGTGATGTCACATTAGGAAATAAGGATCATTGGGAGCAAGCATGCCTAGTGATAGGAGACGCACAACAACACGTTAGCATTGTGCTCCTCCTTTTACAAACTTAGGTTCTTAGGAATGAAACTCTACCAGATTTCAGCCAGAATTTCATACCAGAAACCCTTCCAGAAACAAAGTTTCTCAAGCTGAAAACTAGATGAACTAAAAAAGAACCACATGAAAGAACAGAATAGAATCAAGACAGAGGATGGGGAAGGAGATGCACTAAAGGAAAATAACGAAGTACAAGACCATGATCAGGAAGTGCATATATTAGAATCAGACTGTTCATATTATTTAAGACTTTGAGAATTATTTCAAACAACGGAACTCCAGGAACAGTGCAAATGACTTCAGCGACATAAAACGCATTCAGGGAAACTTTGCGGGTATGTTTCTAAGGAACCTCAGATTGCATGCAGAAATAAATGTTACCAGCTGCACTTTCTCAGGCTTCTGCCCCATTGAGGTCCTCGAATTCCTTTTCCCTCCTGAACCAACTTGTCCTGAAGTTGGAACTGCAGCTGAAAACAGAGATTCAAGCTCTGATATATCAATCTCTGGTGCCCTATAACAGAAATCGAATGACATGAGACGTTGTATCCGAAAGAATCTAAAAACACAAAAATGATTTGACTGATGGCTACTTTCACACTCAGAGTTAGCACCTACTTGGGAGCATCACTACATTTTTGAGCCTCCGCCCACAAGCTTCCTGAGACTGCTCTAGATATCTTTAACCAATGTAATGGCTTCAGTTTCTTCGATGACTGGCTTCTTGAATTCATGGTACGAGATAATGATCCTCGGCCCTTTAGTCCAGGCGGAGGAGCAGAAGGTGGGGGCGGAGATGGAGAAGAAGGGAGATTACTACCTTTTGATGCTGACTGTGTCACACCAGAACCTGGTTTTAGATCCGCCTTAAGAGAAGGGACTGGAGGAGGGGGAGCGGAAGGAACATTCTGTGGTGAACCCAATGCAGGAGGAGGAGGAGGAGGAGGCACAGCAGATATATTCGCAGGCTTAGAAGCTGCAGCAGGCAACGGAGGGGGTGGTGGTGGAGAGGGTCCACCACTAAACGAGGAGCTCTCCTTCATAGGTTGCCCAGGAAGAGGGGGAGGGGGAGGTGGTCGTACTCCACTTTGGGAAACAACTTTTTCCTTCAAAGGTGGAGTGGGTGGAGGTGGAGGTTGAAGCGATCCACCAATAGAGGCAGAATTTGCGTTCAATATTGGGGTTGTAGTCAACTGGCATGGGGGTGGTGGCACTCCACCACTGAAAACTACTTTTTCCTTCAAAGGTGGCGTAGGTGGCGGTGGAGGCGGTCCAGTAATAGAGCCAGAATTTGCGTTTAATATTGGGGTTGTAGTCAATTGGCATGGAGTTGTAGGTGGAGGTGGCGGTGGAGGTGGTAGTGGCTTATCTCTAAAAGCTAAACTTTCCTTCAAAGTTGGGACTGGTTCAAGCTGCCCACTGGTACAGGCAGAATTCTTGTTCAATACTGGGGTGACAAGTAATGGACATGGATCTCGAGGACAAGGCGGTGGTGGAGGTGATGGAACACCTCTGGCAGCTGAATGTTCCTTCAAAGGTGGGGTAGGAGGAGCAGGTGGTAGAGGTGATCCACCAACAGAAGCAACATTATCATTCAATAGACGGGTTGAATGTTGTAGAGGTGGCGGTGGCGGTGGCGGTGGCGGCTGTGAAACTTTACTCCTATGGATGACTGTTTGTTCTACAGGTTTGACAAAGGGAACGGCAGCTGATGGAGAAGAGGAACTAGGAGAAGGAGCTAGGGATGGAGGACAACCTCCAGAACGATGAAGAGGTGGAATAGGTTCCCTTTTAGCAGCTTCATCAGCTGGCCGCTGTGTTGTTACAGGAAGTAGAGATGTATCAGGTTGAGACGTAGCAGGCCTGTCATCCTTCAATGATACAATTGGAGGACCTTTGGGTGTAGTAGCTTGGGATGCAGAAGGTACAATTCCTGTGACTAATTTATCCTTCACGGGAGGAGTGTGCGGTGCTGGTGCCACTGATGGAGGAGATAGAGATAATCCAGTACCATGAGGAGGTGGAGCAGATTCCCTTTTAGCAGCTTCATCAGCTGGCTGCTGCACTGTTAGAGGAAGTAGAGATGTATCAGGTTGAGACATAGTAGGTCTTTCATCCCTCGAGGATTCAATTAGAGGGCCTTGAGTTCTGGGTGGAGTAGCCTGGGCAAAAAGTACAGTGTCAGTGACTATTTTATCTTTCACGGGAGGAGTAAGTGGAGATAGAGATAGTCCAGTACTAACACCCTGATGCTTTCCAGGTAAGGGTGAGGATGGAGGTGGAGTTGGAATACTGGTCTTAAGCGGCGGAGTCTTGGTTTCAGGTAGGGTAGGAAAGGTATTCGGCTTACCACATTCTTGTATATGAAGATCCAACTCTTTTATAAGTGAAGGACGTTCTGACGTAGGCAGAACACGTGGAGATGGTTGTGATGACACAGAAGAAGCACTAGATTCTGTACTAAGGTCAGGAGGAGAAGGTTTTAAAAGAGGGATTGATGGCTGCAATTTTGACACCTTCATCTCACTTTTGGTCCCAATAAATTGAGATTCATCTTTCTGTCGGTTACGTTGGTGTACTTTGGAGGATAATTTGAAAGATGACACCGACTGCTGCTCCAACATAAATGGTGACGAGCCCTTAGCGGTATTGTCCGGTGGTGCAGATCCCTTCCTCTCTCCAGGCTTCTCCAAAGGTTCTTGATCGACGAGCATGCCAGTGTCTACAGACTGTGGAGGAGTAGATTCCAACTTTTCCTGGATCAGACCTGATGTGGTTATTTGTTGGAGAACATTACGAGCAGCAGCTCCCTTCGGACTTACCCAATCTACACTGTTAAAGATCTCCTGAACTTTGGCAAATGCCTCCACGGGTAGGCCATCCTTCTCCTCAAAACAGGACAAATCTACAGGAAGAACAGAAGCAGCAGTGTCCATCTCTGAGAAAAGAACCTTCATCCAGAGCACAACTTTCATAAAATTACAATATGCTTCTAGCTGTAGAATATCAACAAAACAAAAACATGCACTTTATACAAACAATGATACCTCTGCTCTGAAGTCTTTTGGAAATTGATCTTTAGCATCCCATAAAGTGTCAAGTTCATCACGATTAAGTATCAAAATGTTTGACCTAACAAAAGCTGTGTTAAACATGGTCCTAAACATCATCTGTTCACGTTCCAGGTCATCGTGCAAGCAAATACACTCCAATACAACATCTCCTTGAATATGGCAATTGATATCAATCTTAACTAATTCACATTCTGCCTGAAATGACATTATAAAGAATGTCAGATCAATAGTAAAGCTGTGCCCTAAGTAAGAAGTTATGCACAACAACAACGGGAAAGAGGGGAGAGGGAGAAAGACTAGATATAACTTGTACATGCATTTTCAAGCATGTGCACATAAACAGGGCCAAGTACAACCTAATTCAACTGGACTCTACTTGAGCAAAGTCATAAGAAGAATGCCGGTTGAACAAAATGTCAGAAGCTTCATTAGAACTTGTTAAATAGCCCAATTTTCTCTAAATCAAACTTCTCAGGAAGAATCATAAGATGAATTGTTTCTCAGAGAAGATGAAGCTGTGGAAAATCAGATAGCTGATCCACTCCAAATCAAATACATTGATCTCGTTGAAAGACCATAAGTTGTACTATCATAGATAAAGTTCCCCATATGTTCCTTGATTCATTTGCATATTATTTACATGTGTTTTTTCAACTTCAGATGAATTTGACAAGGTCCATATTCCTAGAAACAAGCATGTTTAATCAACAAAACAGAATAAAGATACCCTTCCTTGAAGATACCAGAACCATTGGTAATAAGTAACATATGTTTTTAGTAGAGGAAAAACTATATTACCTGCTTGTAATGACGGACAACTTTATTCTTCTTTGGAGTTGAGAACAAAATTTTTGGCGATCGATCAGAAACTAGAAATGGATCCTGTCCATAGATACGAAATATAGGCCGGCAACCACCCTCGCCATCAAAATCAGGTATCGCCCGAATAATGATGCAATCCAAAGTGAGTGCTCTATCCAATGGAGGCCACTGCATGTTCACATTCCTTCTAGCCACATACTGTAGGTATCTTAGCTGAGAAGGAATTGGATTCAGTGGCTGCAGCAAGTACAAAAGCTCACGAGGAGCCTGCTTATAAATCATGTCTAAGGTCTTTTGCTCTCCTGTGTAATGTTTCCTGTATATCAACAATGCAGCCAACATAAATGCCAAAACTGGCCATCCACCGCGTTCACAATGCATTAAAAGCACATTTTGCTGCCCAAGTGAGAGCCAACTTTCACTGGATCTTAGAAAATGGTGTATCACCTCCATTGAAAGCAACGGACAACCCTCATAATGCCGAGGGTAGTCCATTATTGTCAGATCATACTCAGACAGAATATTTGCCATTGGGCTCTGTGATTCACCCTCACGAAAATTAAAAACCATTATTGAGACGTCGGGGTAATGATCCCGAAGTTGACTAATCACACCTCCTACATAGCCTTTGTAGTTCTCTTCCTCCCAAACATCAGTGGTGAAACAGCAATCAAACACTGCGTACAAGGTGGAAGCAATTATTAGCAAAACTGATATACAACAGGCATTAACATTTTATTCTCAAAGATTTTACTTTTGGGCTGATGAAACAGAGATGACATGAGTCAGCAGTAATAATGTCGGCCTCCTGCATTATTTCTCTAACAGAAAAATCTTTCAGAAAGTTTTCCACAGAGAAACGCATTTTCTCTTGCCACAGTACACTTCCATTTTTCTCACTTTTCGCTGTTTTGTTTTTCTCCTCTCTTTTTTTAGAAAAGAAATTTGGGTTCTGTTGTCACAATACTGTTTGAAACACTACAAGGAAGCATGCTAAGTTGTTTCCTGACAGCTTTTCGTTTACTTTTAAAGGATATGGATTGAGTAACATCACATATTTATGCATTCCTTCGAACTAGATGCCCGTACTTTGCGCAAGCACTATATTAAGTTACTAACATAACACTAGAAATTTCATTAATTCTTTTTTCATAAGTAACATCAGAAATCTCAATTGTTTTAACACATTTTTCTCCCTCTTCTATTTAACTTTCAATGAGATTCCTATATATTGCTTGAGTATGTTGTACGAAAAAGACGAGTTGATTCTCTGCCAGTTAAGGTGCTTATGCTTTTAGCTCAGCTCAGCTAGCATGCCAAATGTTGTCAAACTGACAGCAGTCCCTATAGTCATCACAACATTAACACAATTATACCACTTTCCTAGTCCCAAGAGTACAAAGGGCATCAAGTTGGCCCTTCAGCTTAGTTGAATACGAGTCTTAGACAGTTTCTTCATTGCACGATAACTTGTGCTATAACTGACTCTGTCCCCTCCAACTTACATCCCATATTGCAGTGCTTCAAATTAAATTAGTAACATACACTAGAAATATTCTTCATCAATCCAAAAATAGCAAGAGTCAGAGGCGGATCCAGGATTTGAACTTTGGGTGTTCCGACTTTGAAATTCTACCATAACCTATTTGATTCACTAGGTTTCCAAATCTTTTGTTTATACTTATTTAGTGGATTTTTTATCACATATCCAAAGCTATTGGGTTCAAACGAAATGCACTAGGTCCGCCTCTAGCTAAAGTCTAGTCTTAATTGTATTAAAGGCCAAAATCCTCATTCTACAATTTCAATAACAATAAATCTCCTTTTCAGCTAGCGCACGGTTCGAAACTCGGTGGATAATGAACCAACCCCTCCAAGTATTGCAATACTTCAAATCTTAAACATAGTAGGTCCACTAATCTAGTCTTAATTGTATTAAAAGCCAAAATACCTTATTGTGCAATTTCAACAACAAAAAAGCTCCTTTTCAGCTGTAGCAGGGTTCGATACGAAACTTGATAATGAACCCGCCCTTCCACCTATTGCACTACTTCAAATTAAATTATGACCACGCTGTATAAATATCGTTAATCAATCCAAAATAGCTAGTCTGTCTTAACTGTACTAAAGCCTAAATACCTAATTACTCAATTTCAATAACAATAAAGCTCCTTTCCTATACGTTGACAATGCCGCATTATAATTGCATGTTTGATGTTTCACAAATTGAAATACGAACCAAAAATATTCAACTATTCGTAAAATATCTTACTCATTCCAGCTTGATCTCAACAAAGCCAACAAAATTTACAGAAATTTTCCAGAACATTCATTAATTAAAACAACACAGCTCCAGCCAAAAAAAAAAACATAAAAAAAAAAGAAAAAAAAAAGAAATAAGAACGTACCGTAAACTCTCTCGCAGATCTCCAATAGTCCATCAGGCGGCTTCCTATAAAACAATTTCCTTAGCAGTGCCATTGCCGCTTATTTTTCAATTCCAAAAATATATATATCTATATAAATTTATATATATCTCTATATATACAATATATGTGCGTATATGTATGTGTATATATGTACGTCTATGTGTGTGTGTGTGTATTTTTGTGAATATCTCTGTGTGTGTGTGTGTGTGGAATGGAGAATTGTTGAAGAAGAAAAGTGGGGGAAAGGAAGAGAAAGCTTATAAGCTGAGAGATCGGCTAAAGAATAAACAGGAATAAATATGAAGAAGACAGTGGACACGTCAGATTTTATTTTAAAACGTGTACGTCGTGAATACATTTAGGACAAATTTAGAACTAAGGCAAACGTAGACTTTGGGAAAGAAAAATTTTATCTCCTATTTCAGATATATCCAATATTGGAAATTGGAAGTTTGTCATAAAATGGAAAATCTTTTTATGTTTATCCATATTTGAAGTCTCTATTTTCTGTTTTTTTTTTTTATCGTGTGCTAGTATTCGTGTTGAGATCGATTAATTCGGATTCGTGTTTAAAGCTTGCATTTGTATATTCGTTTAGTGTTGGAACAATGGCTCGTACCTAACTTTAGAGCTTGTTTGGAGGGTAGTTGCAGTGGTTTAATAATGTATCGTATTGTGTTATATTCTATTGTATAATATTGTATCGTTTGATGAATATAATGTTTACATAGATTGTATCGTTTGATATTGTTTCATAATATCACGCATCAGCAATATAAAGAACAAACTTTAAAGAAAAATTATGATACGTGATAATTTATTATATAAAAAGATAGGGTAAATGATGAAATAAAATTATTTAATAATAATGAAGGGTGAGATAAGAGAAAAAGACAAGATAACGACGCAATCACACCAAATCAGTTGTTGCATAAAGTGGCACAGTTCGTCGTTACGTAACATCAGATTTAACGATACGATACGATACAATAAAATTTAAGTCACAATATGTATACGGCCAAAATCGAGCTCGCCAACGACATGGTAGGTTAGGCTCGGAACATGACAACCAAGGACTGAAGTTCGACCCCAAGACCCACCGAGCTAGAACCCGGTGTCAGAACGTCTGCCTTCAGGAACATTGAGTCCGGGATTCCGGAGTCGACCCTAGCCCCGAACGAGCTCGAAGAAACATTGTTAGCATAACCAACAGAAGACAGAAATATATGTGACCGGACGGATATTACGGCAGGAATCTCGGCGCGTATCACTTAGGGACTGGCAATCAGGAAATCAAGGGATTTTTACCTTTTATAGAATTGTACCTAAAGTAGGGCTCATCTACTATATAAAGCGGATCTGATAATTCATTTAACATATTTGTAACACGTATTCAAAAGCAATACATTATTACTATTCCTCTTTAAGCTCTTGTTCTTCTGTATCTTGATGTCGATCAAAGTGCATCCGACTAGAGGGTGATTAACCTTCTAAGGTTGAGACTATTCAATTCGTGTGGTTTGCATTTACTCTATCAATGTTTATTTCACTTGCAACTTAATCTATCATTCTGTGTCAAGTCAATCTCAACCCACGTATCGTTAAAATCACTTACAAATTCAATTGTTATCTGATTTTGAGGGTAAACAGTTTGACGTCCACCGTGGGGATAAGGATAATAGTGGTTATTTGATACAAATCTTCATAACACACACTACTTTACACTTGTTCTTTGAAGTATCTCTATTTCAGGTCAAAACACAAAATGTCAAACTCTCAATCAGTGCCCCTGTATGTTGACAATGAGTCTGGTCACCATGGTGTAACAACGTAGCCCCCGGTGACGAGATACCACCCGTTCATCCCATGGAATTCCAGTCGCGGACCCGATTGACGTTAATTCACATGTGGCTATCGACACAAACATGCCTACCGACCACAAGAATAGCGCCCGTGGTAGAGTTTGGTCGGCGTCTCAAAATACACAAAACATTAGAGGAGACGAGATTAATTTACGGGTGATCTTCGAAATGTTGCAGGCTCAACAGTCGGCGATAGATCAGTGACAGAACCAAGGTCGCACACCGAGCAGAGTTGAACCCGATCCACCCCGAGAAGTTACCCGCAGGGATGAACCGGACGCGTAGAGGTCGAATGAGAACGAATCGAGCACTAACCCCGAGATGCTTAAGGAACTGACAAAACATGTAGAATCGGGGGAGAAGAAAATCGAAGCTAATGACAAAAAGATGGAACACATACAATTCCAGGGTAGACCAAATCCCAGGAGCACCGCCGATATTGAAAGGCCTGGATTTCAAGAAGTTCGTGCAAAATCCTTTTCCTCCGAGAGCGGCTCCAAAGTCGATCCCTAAGAAATTTCGAATGCCCCAGATTCCTAAGTATAACGGAACGACCGACCCAAATGAGCATGTAACCTCTTACACATGTGCCATCAAAGGGAACGACTTGGAGAATGATGAGATCGAGTCTGTCATGTTGAAGAAGTTCAGAGAGACCCTATCAAAAGGATCTATGATATGGTATCACAACTTACCTCCTAATTTTATCGACTCGTTTGCTATGCTTGCAGATTTTCGTGAAAGCACACGCCGGGGCCATCAAGGTCGAGACCAGGAAGTCGGACCTTTTCGAAGTAAAACAGAAGGATAACGAGATGCTCAGAGAGTCGTGTCCCGGTTTCAAATGGAACGGATGGACCTGCCAACGGTCGTTGATGATTGGGCCGTTCAGGTTTTCACCCAAGGACTCAATATTTGAAGCTCATTGGCTTCGCAACAGTTCAAACACAACCTGGTGGAATATCCGGTTGTCACTTGGGTCGATGTACATAACCGATATCATAGAAAATTAGGGTCGAAGATTATCAGCTTGGGGCCCCTTTCGGGTCCGTGTATCCCGTCAGAAACATTGACAGAGTTAAGAGAGACATCGATCGTGAACCGAGATCAAATAGGGATCGGTATCAGCCGTATAACGGAGATCGAAGAAGCAGTGAGTTCGGGCGAAACTCTATGAGAAATGAAAGGTGAAGTGATCAATGTCAGAGCAGTCGGGGACTCATGAGCAAAAACAGCTTCGACGGGCCCGTGGGGCCTAAAGAAACACCGAGATTATCGGAGCACAACTTCAACGTCGATGCCACTGCTATTGTATCTACCATCGTACGCATCAAAGATACCAAATGACCTAGATCTTTATAGTACGATCCATCCCAAAGGGATCCCAACCTAATGTGAAAATATCACGGCACTCATGAGCACAAAAGAGAAGACTGCCAACTATTCAGAGAAGAGGTGGCTCGGCTGTTCAAAAACGGGCAGCTCCGAGAGTTCCTGAGTGATCGGGCCAAGAACTACTTCAGGAACAAAGATTCTAATACCCAGACAGGGCAGGAGGAACCTCAGCACGTCATTAACATGATAATCAGTGGGGTCAACATTCCCTAGGGGGCGATGCTGAAGCGCACCAAAGTATCTATCACAAGAGAAAAACGAACTCGGGATTATGTACCAGAAGGAACCTTGTCTTTCAACGACGAAGACGCTGAGGGGATCGTGCAGCCCCACAACGACGCACTGGTAATATCAGTACTTGTAAATAAATCTCGAATTAAGCGTGTGTTAATTGATCCAGGTAGCTCAGCCAACATCATCAGATCATGGGGACTCGGCCTACAAGACCAGATCGTACCTGCGGTCCGAGTCTTGAACGGGTTCAACATGACATGCGAGACCACCAATGAAAAAATTTATCTCCTATTTCTGATATATCCAATATTGGAAATTGGAAGTTTGTCATAAAATGGAAAATAATCTTTTTAAGTTTGACATTCCCTAGGGGCCGATGCTGAAGCGCACCAAAGTATCTATCACAAGAGAAAAACGAACTCGGGATTATGTACCAGAAGGAACCTTGTCTTTCAATGACGAAGACACTGAGGGGATCGTGCAGCCCCACAACGACGCACTGGTAATATCAGTACTTGTAAATAAATCTCGAATTAAGCGTGTGTTAATTGATCCAGGTAGCTCAGCCAACATTATCAGATCATGGGTCGTGGAACAACTCGGCCTACAAGACCAGATCGTACCTGCGGTCCGAGTCCTGAAGGGGTTCAACATGACATGCGAGACCACTAATGAAAATTTTTATCTCCTATTTCTGATATATCCAATATTGGAAATTGGAAGTTTGTCATAAAATGGAAAATAATCTTTTTAAGTTTATCCATATTCGAAGTCTCTATTTTCTGTTTTTTTTAATCGTGTGTTAGTATTCGTTTTGAGATTGATTAATTCGAATTCGTGTTTAAAAATTTGCATTTCTATATTCATTTAGTGGGCGTTTGGACATAAGAGTTATAAAATTTCACCCAAAAAAAATGAAAAATATTTTAAGTGAAAATGGTATTTGAAAATTAAAGTTGTGATTGGATATAAATATAATTTGGGTTGTTTTGAAGTTTTGTGAGTGATCTGAGTGAAAGTTTTGAAAAATAATATTTTTGGAGTTTTTAAAATTTTTGAAAAGTTTCAAAATTCATCTCAAGCGAAAATTAAAATTTTTATGGGCAAGCACTGATTTCGAATTTAGTCTTAGGCTGCTAATGGTCAGTGGTGTGTTTACACTACTCTTTCATTTTTATAGTGTCGGGCCTTATTTAATGGTTATTATTCTGCTTTCAATCTGTTCACTTGTTCTTGTATGTTATTATTATTTCTATGGTTTTTGTTGATGGTACTGATATATTGTCTCTTTGCGTCTTCTCTTCTTCTTGAGTCGATGGTCTATCGGAAACATCTTCTCTATCTCAGCGGGATAGAGGTAAGGTATGTACACACTACTCTCTTCGGATCCCACTTATATAATTTTATTGGGTCGTTATTGTTGTTGTTATTGTAAACACCGATTTAAAAATTAAAAAAAATAAAAATCTTATGCCCAAACGAGCTCTAAGTACTGGGACTATGGTTCCTACCTAACTTTTGGTATACTTTGTGACCATGAAGCAACGTTATCAATCTTAGGAAAAAATTGATGTTCACTATTCCTTCTGACCTAATTTATCTAATGCAATTTAAACTTCTAGAGTCAACTTCTTTTACTATAACTTTTTCATAACATTTTGGGTGTGTTTGGTATAAAGGAAAATGTTTCCGTGAAAAATATTTTCGAAAAAAATATTTTCTTGGAAAATAAGTAGTAATCTTATTTATTTTTCGATGTTTGGTATGCAAATTAAGAAAAATATTTTCTCAAGAGTATTCATAAAATAATTTTGATACAATAAACATGAAGCCATAAACTTTCGAACCAACAACCTTCTGAACCCATAAATTTCATAAACTTTTGAACCGCAAAACTTTCGAAACCGCGAAATTTCGAACCCGTAAACTTTATAATTTCTAAACCCGTAAACTTCGAAACACATAAACCTCCGAACTCATAACTTTGGAACTTGTAAAATTNCGGGAGTTGGAGCCGGGGAGGGGGGTGACGGGGTGGGGGTGGGGGGAGGGGGAAGGGTGAAAAAAAAACAAAAATATGAATATTACAAAAAAAATAAAAAAATGCGGGGTGGGTGTGGGGGGTGGGTGAGTGGTGACGGAAAAAAAACTTTTTTGAAGGGAGGGCATGGGATGGGGGTTAGTCGGGTGAGTGTGGGGTGGGGTAGTGATGGTAGGAAATAGGTTGGGGAAGCTTGAGAAGGAGTTTTGAAAAATGTTTTCCCTACTTTTGATACGGAAAACATTTTCCTCCAACCGAAGGAAAATAAGTTGATGAGAAAAATATTTTCCAAATCATTTAAGCCAACCAAAGATGGAAAAATTAAAAAATATTTTCCGAAAAGTATTTTCCTTCGTACCAAACACACCCTTTGAGTTATTAATGATTTTGATACTTTTATGTAGCTTTATACAAAATTTAATTCAATTCAAAGGTTTAATATTCGAATTTGTGATAAAATTTAAAAAAAATAAAATCTTAATATGATAATTGTGCCACATAAGTTGGAACCGAGTAAAAGCTACTAGTAATCAAATGTCATTTGTTATTGCCTTTTTGCTACTTAAGCTTTTTAGTATAAATTGATGTGACTGGTTGAATGGGAATGAAACAAATCTGTTTGCCTGGATTTTTTTATTTCTTTTCGGTAGTGTGGGGCATATTTTGGTCATATACTTTCATCTTTAATCAAATATTTCGAGTTTGAGTTACCTTGACAAGTAATATTACCTCTTTTAGTGGATCTTACGTGACGTGAATCCAAATTAGTGAGAATCTCGAAAACGAATGTCAAATACTTATGAAAAACTAAAAAAATGAGATGTATTAACTATTTAACACAACAACGTTACAATCTACACATAAATAGAGCACGACGAGTTTTTAAGGATATATTTGATATTTTTTCACTTATGTAAATAGTATTATCTTTTTCGAGCATTGGTGAACTCTATGTATGCACTTCAATTACTCTATCACGTACTTGTAACCTTTTAGTTGTAAGGTAGTATGAGTACATTTGTCCACCAAATATTCGGCAAATACAGAAAATCACCTAAAAGTTTTTTTTTTCTTTAACCTTAACCCTCTATTATTTTTCATCCGACTTCATTTATTACTAACTCGCACCCTTGAATACAAAATCTAAGACTTGTTACACTAAGAAATGGACACAAAATTGTCATTTTCCTAGTTTCCCTTTCCTTGCTAGCTATAGATATATTTTCAAGGAATAAGAAACTTTTTCTTACTTCACGCAATGTTCCAATATTAACATTTTACATTATAATCTTTCTACATTTAGGAAAGAGAACAAGCACTTACTAGCCTACTTTACCATTGATAATTGTCAAAATGGTCCTAATTATGCAATTTTATAAAAATAAGAAAAGAATACTAATTATCAAATGATAAGTACTTTCATTTGGGCACAAATAATAATGTTTAGTAGCATACTATACTATTGCAACTTATAATGATACCACTTGCATATTCTGATTATTATTTGAGTTATCTTGACAAGTAATATTATCTCTTTTAATAGATCTTACGTGACGTGAATTTAAATTAGTGAGAATCCCAAAAACGAATGTCAAATACTTATGAAAAACTAAAAAAAGGAGATGCATTAACTATTTGACACAACAACGTTACAATCTACACATAAATAGAGCATGACGAGTTTTTAAGGATATATTGAGGAATATTTGATATTTTTTTCACTTCTGTAAATAGTATTATCTTTTTCGAGTATTGGTGAACTCTATGTACAAGTATTTAATATTTTAAAGACTAAATATGTATATATCACTTTTATACGTCTATGTGTTATGGACGGAGGGAGGATTTCCTTAAAAATAATTAATAAGTAGCTTTAGCAAAATGTAAAGGGTAAAATGACATTAGGATATTAGAAGAAAAAGATTTTCAAATTTCAGCTTTTCAATATGGTTGAGACATAATTCTTGTAACAAAAGATTGGAGTATGATTGCCTTACTAGTTGGAACATAACGTATCTAATGTCGAGAACAATCTTAAAAATACTCACTACTTGATCTCTTTTAAAAGTGTAAGAGTAAAATACTTGCTTCATATGAGTCAACTGAAGCAGCCACTTTCAATAAAGTTGTTGGTCTTTTCGAGGGTAATCGACTGTCTAACTTTCATAGATTTGTCGCTTGGAGTAGGCAAACATGAACACAGGAACGAAGCTGAATTTGTATTTAGAAGAAAGCATACTACCTCGAACACAATCATTTGAAAGTTTTTTTTAATAAATCATAATTAAGCATTATTAGCACCAAGAGTAGGTCATGTAGGACACAAGATCCATGTCTTCTACCAAAGCTACTCTAGGAATTCAAAAGCTCTATTCAAAAGTAGGTTTTGTTTGATTTTTGGGGAAAAGGCCATTATTGCTCCTGTACTTTTGAAATTCACGCACGTTCGTCCCCCATTACACTTTACGTTCAATCCCCACCTTACCGTTAATAAAGTTTATGCAATTACCCCTAACTAGGCCTGTGCATTTGGATCGGATATCCGAAATCCGATCCGATCCATTATATTTCGGATTTTCGGATTGGATGCGGATTATGCTTTTAAAAATTTCGGATTTTCGGATTGGATTCGGATTGGTATGATTTTAATCCGATCCGATTCGAAATCCGAAATTATAGGGACCTATATAAATACTACACTAAAATATTAGGGGTAAAATGACATAGTCATTTTTTAGACAACCCTACCTAGGTTATAACAATGTTCTCTTCCTAAATCCTAATCTTCTTCTCCGACTCTCTTCAGTTCTTCAACTCCCCTCTCTTCTCGATCTCGATTCTCGCCCATTCTTTCTCAGTTCTCACTGTGAGTATGAGACACTAAGACTGTCTCGACTCCATAGTCCACTCTCCAGTCTAGTAAGACCTCCAAACTCGAAGTTTCAGCACTCAACCGGAAGACCCAAATCGACGGTAAGACCTCTCGAACTCGTTTTCTCTTAAATTGGGGATATTGCTGCTCAACTTGAAATTGGGGATATTCAATTAGCTGTATAATTGTTCTATTTTTAAAATCATATATTTTTTTCAGTGATTAATTTTTGTAATATAATTTGCTTTAAAGGCAAATGGAAGATACTATATCTTCTGTATTTTATGTCTCTTTCATGTTCTATTCTTCGAAATCTGATTTTACTTTGATTTTTTAGTTTTGGTAGACGGAAAATGAGGCAGAGACACCAATGGAACTTCAAATTGTTGAAAACATCGGTGAAAGTGATGCTTCAACTGATTCCACAACCGAAAACAGCGATTCTCAATTTGGTCCGAAGAAAAGAAAATTGGTTAAAGAAAGATCACTTGCTTGGCACTACTTCGAGAAGTTCACTGATGCTGAGGGCGTGAGAAAAGCGAAATGCAAGTATTGTTTAGAGGGATATGTAGCCGATACCAAGAATAGCGGCACAAGCAATTTGTTATCGCATATTCCCAAATGTCTGGCCAATCCCAACAAGGCGAACGCAAGCCAGACAACAATAGGTTTTCAACAGAAATGTCAAACAGGTGATGTTTCACTTATCCCTTGGAAATTTGATCAAGAGGCATGTAGGAGGGATTTAGCTCGTATGATTATCAAAGATGAACTTCCCTTTATTTCTGTTGAAAATGATGGATTTATAGACTTTGTGAGAACTCTTCAACCTTTATTTCATATTCCATCTCGTACTGCTATGACTAGAGATTGTCTTGAGATGTACAATGAAGAGAGACTTGATTTGAAATCAATTCTTAAAGAATCGAAACAGAGAATATGTATTACTACTGATACATGGACTTCAATTCAAAGAATTAATTATATGTGTGTTACAACCCATTACATTGACAAGGATTGGAAATTGCATAAAAGGATATTGAATTTTGGTCCAATTACTAGTCACAAAGGTCAAGATTTAGCTAGTGGTATTGCTAAGTGTTTACTTGAATGGGGGGTGGATAAAGTATTTACTGTGACAGTTGATAATGCGAGTTCTAATGATGTGATGGTTATAGAGTTATCCAAGCAATTTACAAGATGGAACACTAACTTGATGGAAGGTAAACATGTTCATGTGAGATGTATGGCTCACATCATCAATTTAGTTGTTCAAGATGGGTTGAGAGAAGGGAGTGTGTCTATTGAACGAATAAGACAAGTTGTTAGGTACATAAGAAAATCTCCCGCAAGATGAAAAAAGTTTAAAGAATGTTGTGATCTTGATAGGATATATTCTAAAAAATCATTGTGCTTGGATGTTCCTACTAGGTGGAACTCCACATATTTGATGTTGAAGGTTGCTACAGTTTATGAGGAAGCCTTTACAAAATATTGTGATATTGGTTATGGTTTGATGTCATGTATTTATAACTGCATTTGTGAGGATGGACAACCTGCAGGTCCACTTTTAAGTAGTGATTGGGACTGTGTAAGACGTATTGTGAAGTTTTTGGAATTTTTTTATGAACTCACCTTGAAACTATCAGGTACACTTTATGTTACGTCTAATGTGCATTTTCTTAAAATATGTATTGTTGATTCTTCTTTGAAAGAGTTGATGCAAAATGAAGATGCTTTCTTGAGAGAAATGGCAAAGAATATGAAAGAGAAATTTGACAAGTATTGGGGGGATCCACATAAGATGAACAAAATGATTTTTATCTCATGTGTGCTTGATCCACGCCATAAGTTTCATACTCTTTCATTTGCCCTTGTTGCTATGTTTGGAGAGACAGTAGGTTTGAAAATACAAGAGGATGTGAAAACTTACATGGATACTTTGTTCAATGTGTATGCAATGAAAAATGGTGGTTTTGGTTCTTCTCCATATTCTCCATCTTCTCCATCTCCTCCATCTTCTTCATCACCGCTCTCAAAATTCATGCTAGATTTAAAGAAGCATAAGAAATGTGGCGGAGTTGACACTAAAACGGAGTTAGATAAATATTTGAATGAAGATGTTGAGGACGGCCATGAAAAGTTTAACATTCTGGAGTGGTGGAAGTTGAACTCACTTAGATTTCCCACTCTTGCTGAGATGGCACGTGATGTGCTAGCCATTCCGATTTCTAGTATTTCCTCTGAATCAGCCTTTAGCACTGGCGGACGCATACTTGATCCATTTAGGAGTTCATTGACTCCTAGATTGGTTCAAGCTCTCGTGTGTGTCCAAGATTGGCTTCGGAATGAACCAAAAACTCCGGTTAAAGTTGAAGAAGATTTAGATAAACTTGAACAACTTGAAGCTGGTAAGCCTAATTTATTACTTGTGTTTAATGTATACTTTATTTGTATGTTTATTTAGATTACTTCTAAACTAATTTATTGTGTTACTATCTTATTCTAAAGAATTTATTAACATGGGAAGAGAGCCTTGCATTGTCGACATATAATGATTTTCATTTGTCATACAAGGCTACAAGCTCAGGTATTTCATTATACACTTGTTTTTTGTTTTGCTTTATGTTTCTGAAATTTGGACAGCTTTAACTGTCAGCTTCTATTTCTGAAAATGTTCTTTGAATTGTTTGAAATTGCATATTTTTTCAGTCCTACTGAGAATCTGGTTGCTTGTTGGTTGTGTTTACTGTGTTGTTTACAACATATCTGCTGCTCTCAGAAGTTGGAACTTGATTATTTTGTGTAATCTTTAGTTTGTGGTTTGTTTATTCCAAGTCGTTGAACTTTTTTAGGTGATGAATGGTGCTTGACTGTTTTCTGTTGAACTTTGTCGTTTTTTTCTATTGAACTTTGGTTTTTGCCTCATTCGAATTAAGGTCCTGTTTGATTCAATACTGGAGAAAGGTCCTGTTAATTGTTATACAATTTTACAATTTAGGGGGTACTCCAGGTGAAGCAGCATCAACTGCTGCAAGATACCACAAATGTGACTGTCCAGCACTTAATTAAATGTTCTTTTACCGTAAATGTTTTAAGGAAACATCTACAATGTAGTTTCTATTGTGATTGAGAAATGTGTAAAGTTGTTGGTATGGCTTGTGACGTCTCTGAACCTCTTGACGTTAGAAAGTTGGGCAAGTATGCTGCAGATGAACTTGGTTACATTGATATTTGGGTTAGTAATTTTCTTTTGTTTACATTTTTTGCCTCGACAGCAAAAGAAGACTTATGAGGGAAAAAGACTTTCCTGGTTTGTTGTTTCGTTTTCATGCTTCTAAAGATTGAAAAGTAGTAGTTTGAGTATATAGATTATAGTATAGGATAAAATCCAGCATAGGATAATTGAGCGACAATCCGATCTGACAATCCGAAAAAATATCCGATCCAAAGTTTAAAATCCGATCTGATCCAATGTTAATTCGGATCGGATTCAGATTGCCCTTTTCAGAATCCGAAATCCGAATCTGAAATATGCTAAATCCGATCCGATCTGATCCGTGCACAGTCCTACCCCTACCCCTAACGCCCCGTCCAAGTAGCAGCTGACCCCATCTCTTTTCCAAGTCAGCTGCCAACTCAGCTGCCAATTGGGACGCCCACTAACTTATTAGCCCCAAACCCAACGACCAAATCTGATTGACCCAAACCTTATTGACATGTAACCCGTAACCTAAAACCCACAAAATAAATAGATTTAACCCGTCTAAAAATACCTTATTCACCTCATTTGCTCGAACCTTCTAGTACTTCAAAGAAAAAGAGAGAAACCAAACCGGTCAGGATCCTTGCTTCCAGTGCGATTTCAAGCAAGGTAAGAAATTTTTCTCCAAAAACTTGATTTTTCTGTTAGTTTAATATCTTATCTTGAGTTATCCCAAAAAAAATCGGAAGAAAGTTTTACTGGCTTTTCGAATCCCTTTCAGATTTATTCTTTATTGGTTAGGGTTTTCATAAACCCTTTTCTTTTTCGATTATTTGAAGTTGATAGGTGTTTGTAGTTGTCATAGGGTTTCTAATTTTTTCTAATTTTGTATTTATTGAAGTTAGGGTTTACTCAATAGTTCTTTGTTGGTTAGGGTTTTCACTTCTCCTATATTTGACGATAATTTCAAGTTTGTAGTGTGTGTTTTGATTTTGTATTCACTTGCATGTGGTTTTACAATAATAAACCCTAATTTTACTCTTTTTGTTTGCATGTGCCTCATATGGTATTGAATAGTCTTTTGGTGGTTTAGGGTTTCAATTTTAATATTTTGTAGTCCCAACTTCTTTTGGTTTTTTTGTAGAAAATAAGTGAATCGGAATTTTAATATTGGAGGGTGGGGATGGGACACTTTATTCCGTGTAATACTTTAATGTATGGTCCCCCATATCCATGGTTGCATATATTAGTTTATTAATATTGACTGAATTATTCAATTTGTGGTTGATTCTATTTTATTGTATTTATGCCTTTATGCCTTTATTTATCTTTTTCCCTATTAATTTTAACTGTCTTTATTCTGCAGTTTATTATCAATGGTCCTTCTGGATTTGGTCTTTCATCGTGGTGGAGTTGGTCAAGAAACCACTCATAGCATACTCAAGAAATTTTTTGCACATTAAGAAAGATTTTGACTTTGACTTACATTCCTATAATGATTTAGTGGATGGATATGTTTCTAACTTGGGGTATATAGGAGTCCAACAACTAATAGTTAATGGTCCTTCTGGTTCATAGTATGGAATGAAAGGTGATTATAGCATTAGTACTTTAATGGACTTTGTGAATGACCACTTTAATGTTACTAACATATTTGCTATAGAGGAATGTGAGCCAAATATTAATGTACCTAATATAATCCATCACAATGAGCATGATGAACTTGAAGTTGCCATTGATTGTGATGAAAGTGATACTTGTGATGGCAATGAATATGTTATTTCTTCTGACTATGATTGTGTTACACTAGAGAAACTTTTTAAACAAAAGAAGAGATACATTAATGATAAATCAACTGACTATAAAGAGTTGGATAGGGTCAATGACATTCAAAGATATTGCTGAAGCTAGGAAAGTTATAAATATGTATGCACTTGCAAATGGTTATGTGTTAGAGCAAGCTAAAAGTGACTCAACTAGGCTTAGGTACATTTGTGAAGATGGCTGCCCTTTTGTATGTCACATATCTAGGAATATTTCAAGGGGTGGGGCTCAATTCAGGACTTTACATTCTGAGCACACTTGTGAACCTGCATATGAGAATCATAGGGTTAATTCCAAAACCATTGTTGAATACTTCAAGAGAGGGTTACAAGAAAATCCAAACATTAAGGTTAGAGAGATGAGGGAAAGCTTGAAGGCTGCATTTAATGTAAATGTTAGTGAGTCAAAGTGTAAGAGGGCAAAAAGATTGATTTTGGAGAATCTGGAATGTAGTTTTACTGATGAATATAATAAGTTGTTTGCATATGTTAATCATTTGAAGTTTATTAATTCTGGAAGTGATGTAGTAGTTAACTTATCAAAGGATTCTCTTGCTTGAGTCAAGAGAAGGTTCCTAAGGATGTACATATGTTTTCATGCAATGAAGATGGGGTTTAAGAGTGGGTTGAGGCCGTTTATAGGGTTGGATGGAACTTTTTTGAAAGGGAAAGTTAAAGGTCAGCTCTTGGTGGCAGTTGGTCAAGACTCTGCAAATCACTTTTATCCATTAGCTTGGGATATTGTGGATAAAGAAACAAAAGTCACATGGAAGTAGTTTTTAACTCTTCTACAAATGTCACTGGACCTTAAGATGGGAGAAGGAATCACTTTCATCTCAGATATGCAAAAGGTATGAATATTTTACTTCATTATTTTATTATTTTTCCAATATGTACATATAGATTCTCATAATTCTTCTTTTCTTTATATGTAGGGGCTAATTGATTCAATCTCAGGAGTGCTTCCAGAGGCAGACCACAGATTTTGTGTTAGACACATATGGGATCTAGGAAATACAAGAAATATATGTGGTGGGCAGCTTGGGGTACCTATGAAGAGGACTTCCAGGATCAGTTGAAGAGTATGAGCCAAGTGGATGATGATGGTAAAGCTATTGTTGAAAATCTGTTAAAGTATCCACCTACCTGCTGGAGTAGGGCCTTCTTTGATACTACATGCACGAACCAGTCAATGGATAATAACTTGACTGAGTCCTTCAATGCATGGATATTGCAAGCTAGACAGAAGCCAATTATAAAGATGTTAGGGGAGATCAGAATCAAGGTTATGAATGTGTTGAATGATAATGAAGTTGAAGTGATGGGGTGGGGAGGTGAGTACAGTCCTAAGACTCTAAATCTGTATAACCAATTCATGAGGATTGCACAAAAGTGTCATGTGAATGGCAGTGTTGACCAAGGTTATGAGGTGAGAGAAGGTAGTGATAGGCATATTGTCAATCTGGGGGCAAAGAAATGCACTTGCAGGACATGGTACCTTTGTGGAATCCCATGTCCTCATGCAATCTATGCCCTTTTGTACAAGAATCGAGATCATTTGAGTGTGATTCACTGGTTTCTTTCAAAAGGGGCATATCTTCAGACTTATTCTCATAAGTTGCAACCTGTGTGTAACACCTTTAGGATTAGGTATGAATGAGTTAAAGGATTAGTAAGGTTATATTTTGAACATATGAAGTCCTATCGGGATGATTATGGATGAAAATAGTTGTTTAAAAATCAAGATGGAAAGTGAGGTGCATAAGATTCGACAAAATCGACTAAGTTTGCAGAAGGTCCGTCCTCCAACAGTGTTTAGTGAACATGTGTAAGGAATTTGGGAAATATCAAAGCATGAAATTGTATTCGTATGAAATACATTTCCAACGATATATTGTGGAGCCTAAACGGAGCTTTGTGCAAACAGTTATGCCTGTTTTACATAACACTGCGTAACCACCGCGTTCGGCCGCGTTCCACCGCGACCGAGGTCGTGAGGGAGTGCTCCAGCTGTTTACCGCGGTCGGGACCGCGGTCAGGCCTACTAGGACGTGATGGCCGACCTGGGAAGTCATGTTTTTGCCCTATTTCGTCCCCCCACAACCCCAAAAAATAAAAACTTGCCCTAGAAAGGAATGCTCTCAAAAAACCTAACTCATTAAGGGTCCCTCCACCATCCAAGGTAAGTTCTAATGGTTATTCTATGTTGATTTCAATTCCCCAACACCTTATTAATATGGGTAAACCCTCCATATCATTAGATATTCGATTGGGACATCATTGTTGAGAGATGGAACCCTAGATCTCGAATTCAAGGGGATTGAACTTCAAAGAGGTAATGTCTTCACCCTCTAATTGATTCTAACATTGATTTAATAATTATAGACCCTAGTTCATGAGATATGAGTTGATGGGTTTGATAGAAAAGCATGAACGGTTATGGGTTTTGTGTGTTGATTGTTGATTATTGGTTAAGGGTGTTGGTTACCTTATGGGTGATAAAGAATAATGTTGATTATAACCATTCGAGACTTTAGAATTTATCTAGGAGCAAGAGAATGGTTTATTGGGTGTATAAAACCCATTAATAAGGACTATGAAGCTTTATTCCCACCAAGTGTTTGATAAAATGCTTACGTTACCAAAACATGAGTATCATAGATAGTATGGAATCCCTTTGACTTGTATTGATATAGATTAAAGTTGAAAGGGTTGGCGAATGTTGTATTACACTCAAGAGAAGGAAGTTAAGGTATGTGAGGCTAACTCTCTATGTTTGAGAATGTTATTGATTCTCCCTACAATATGTTTCTTTTACGACGTTACTAATTGCCTCAGAAATATAGTTAAGCCTAGTTCCTTGAATAGTTGCATAACTTCTATTCTCTAGCCTCGTAACGCGTTCATGACTTTCATCCTGAACGTTGTGAAATCAGTTTGAAATCAATATAGACTTGGGTTTGATGCCCATGAGTCTCAGTCTAGATTACTCGGCATGTCATAAACAATTGAAGTTTCAATTTTCATAATCAGTTCATGAATACATGTCTCAGTCTAGCTCTATTCAACATTCAAGTATCATGTAACTCAGTATGGTTCAGTATTTCAGTATCATGTATTGCAGTATGATTCTCAGTTCCTAATTTTAAATTTCTGAATGTTGAACACCTGTATTTGGGCCTGAGGCCGCAATTATGCTTTATGCATCTTTGGGTCTGAGGCTGTAGTTTATGATTTATGCATCTTTGGGCCTGAGGCCGCAGTTTATGATTTATGCATCTTTGGGCCTGAGGCCGCAATTTATGATTTATGCATTTTTGGACCTGAGGTCGCAGTTATGTATACATATACTTGGGCCCGAGGCCGCAGTTTGTGCACATATATATATATATATATATATATATATTGGGCCCGAGGCCGCAATTTAATATTCAGATCAACAGGTTGTTCATCATTCAGAAGAGGGAGTATTCATATCCTTACTTCCTTTGTTCAGTTCATTTATCAATTATTAGTTATCAGTTCAGTTATCAGTTATTAGTTTTCATTTCATTTATCATTTATCATTTCAGTTATCAGCTTAGTTTCAGTTTCAGCATTTATAATTCTTTCTTTCGTTTGCTTTACATACCAGTGCAATTCAAATGTACTGACGTCCCTTTTTGCCCGGGGCCTGCATCTCACGATGCAGGTAATGATTTACAGGTTGATGATTCAGATCTCTAGGATTCTCGTACCAGCTATTTGGTGATCCCCAGTTCTTTCGGGGCATTGTCGTTACCTCACAGTCTTCAGTATTTTTAGACAATCAGTGTTTTCAATACTTCATTAGAGGCTTCATAGACTAGAATAACAGTTAGACAGAGTCGCATGCTTTTCATACTAAGCTATGTGGCTATAAATATGTTTCAGAATTGTATTAGTATTTCCACACTTTGATTTATATCATCCAGACTTTCATTATGTCAGCATGTGTTAGTTAATTAGTTTATCTTCCGCATTTAGTATGTTATGATACCACATTTGATTCAGCTAGCAGTTGGTTCGCTCGGTCATATGTAGTCAGGCATCGAGTATCGTGTTACGTCTAGGCCCAGGTTCGGGGCGTGACAAAGCTTGGTATCAGAGCACTAGGTTCAAGAGTCCTAGGGAGTCTATGAAGCGGTGTCCAGTGGAGTTTCCTTTATATGTGTGTGTCATCCACTCATATAAATGGTTAACTACCAAGACATTGTAACGACCCGACTAGTCGTTTTGACCAATTTCACTTCGCTCGATTGTTTAAGGGCATGCGTAGCTCCGTATGATGTGTTTTAACTTATGTGAATCAATAATTTTGGTATTTCAGGTTATCCGTAATTGATTTGGGAGAATGGTCTCAGGTACTTACTGAGTGCGAGTGCCTAGTGCCGAGTGATGTGTGATTGGGAGGCATGAGTGGCTGTGAGGTTGCCCGAGGGGCTGATTATGAGCTTGTGAGTCATGCTGAGGGACTTATTCTGAGTGATGTTATGCCCGATGGGCGGTTTATTATTCATGTTATTTCCCGAATGGCTACTTATGATTCATTTCATTTTTACGCTAAACGTTTTGAGCATTTTTCTGAAATTGTTGGGATTTACACTTTTCAAAAGGATTTTTACTGAAATTGGCTTTTTATGCGGGATGATTTAACATATACACTGTTGGAAATAAAGACTGTATTTATTGTGAATTGATTATTTGACTTTATGTGTTTCTTAATGCTTAGACATGATTTATTTTCATTACTACTGAGTTGGCGTACTCACATTACTCCCTATACCTTGTGTGCAGATCTAGGTGCTAGGGCAGAGTGAGTTGTCTATCTGTTCCAGAGACTTCACGGAGATTTTTGCGAGGCAGCCACACGCGTCTGCAGCCCTGCTCTCTCTCCTGCTTACTATTATAGAGTTTATTTTCCGAACTTATATATTTTCTGTAGATGTTCATGACCAGTGACTCCGGGGTCTTGGGGTTGTAGTTTAAACTTATGGTGTAGCTTTGCCTATTAAAAAGGTAATTTAAATGAAACCATTACGGGTTATCAATTAGAAATGAGATAAATGAAATATTCCTTACGTTGAGTGTTAATTTGTTTGGCCTAGTTCCACGATATGCGTCATCACGACTAGTTTAGATTTGGGGTCATGACAGACATCCAGGATTGTCTCACTTCTTTCTACTCTAAATCGTGCCATGAAGCTTAGAGAAACAATTAACCTTCTGTTCCTATCGAAATCCAGACGTATCGAATACCCAAGCGACGGGCAAGAAAAACCTAAGCTTCTAGAGATGGTGATTTCCCATTGGGGTATAATTATGGAGTACATGTTAGTAACAAATGAGAGTTGAGATGATGTTAAAAGTGGGATGCAATGGGTAGTAGTACACATTATAGCATAACCTTATCAGAAAGTACAAAAGTAGTTATCATGTTCTATGGTCATCAGTTTACCTCAATTACCAGTTATACAATCTTTCAGTTAGCAAGTTTATGGTTATTCAGGATGCCAATTATCAATTATTCAGTTACCAGATCTCCAATTTTCAGTGTATCAAAATTCTAGTGACTGGTGAGAATACAGTGATGCCTATGGGTGCAAAAAGAAAACGTAAGTAACAGTGGTTATAGCGAAATCTTCGCATATTTTAGGTCTATATTAAGACGAAGAATCATCGGATGGTGCAATAATTGATTTATCAGATGATGGTATACTTGGAAATGGAGTCACATGTGGGATGATGATAGTTCAGATGTCAGACGCTAACATTGGTCACTATAGTTTTGGACAGAAAAGAGCATATGGGCAAAATGCCTAGGAATCAGAAATGTTTGTTATTACCAAAGATGTGATCTCGTACAACTCATGTACATGACTAAAAAGACATGATGTACAAAATTAGAACCAAGAGCAGTCGATATTGAATTTCAAGGAATGATTTTAAGTTGTTTAGATTTATTCAAATCCGAATTAGAAAGTACCACATTAGTGAACTACTGTAAGAAGCTGCTATCACTGTGAGATAAAAGATAAGACAGTTCCCCTTTAGATTATGTGACTAAGTGTTTACTCCAGATGTTTATAGTTGGAAATGATTTTGAAGTGTACAGAAAATTTGGGGTTAGATATTTTAATTTCGTTTAAGACGGATGAACTTTCTCTAAGTGTGATCCATGTACATAGTTCAAAAAAAGAAAAGAAAAGAGGATGAGTATGCGACCATAGAACATGGTCGGATGGTGAGGGAAGTTAGAAATAACCTTATGCTTCACTTTAGTTATTCAAAGCAGAACATGAACACATGACGCTAGCAGGTGGTTAGTAAAAGAATAGTAAGTATGTTTGAGTAGATACGATGAATTAGCACTTTCAGCAGAGCTAGTAGAGGTACAATTTGATTTACTTAGCCAGGTTAACTCTAGTAAGTGGATGACAATTTTAAATACCGAATGTTTGTTAGAACTTTAAGAGTTTAAGTTAAACCCGAAGTACAGTGGCAGTAAAAGACAAAAAATTGCTAGCAGTGAGAGAGCAAACTATAGAAGAATAGCCTTTAGGAATTATCTAAATGTGGTTTCTCGAAGATTGACAGTGTGAGCAGAGTTAAATTATTAAGATTGTGTATGATAGTTATGAATACATTAGCTCTCCGTTAAGTGAATAATTTGGGTTTTCGTAGTAAGAAGGATTGTTCAAAAGTAAGTCGGAAGGTGAGTCTTCATTGACATAAAGTGCAAAGAATTTCTAAATACGAGACAAGTTATTTGGATCCCAAAAAAAAACGGATCCGCAAGTATAAGACCTTTAGTCTAATGGAGATGTGAAAACCATAAATAAGTCCAGATGAAACTCGAATAGTTAGCATTGGATATGAAAAAGAAAATCAGTTTGCTAATGAGGGAAAAATTGTATAATTACCATATGGATTATGTCCAGCATCTGTAAGAAACCCAAAGCGAGTAGAATGATCACCGAGCTTAGCTATTAGTGATAAAGTGATCACAGAAAAGCTGTACAATCATGCTTATTTATGTGTTACGAGGGTAGTGCCATTGCACGAGACTCTAAAATTTAGAGTACATGTCAAAGACTTAGTTCACATTAATACTATAAGTGTTTTCAGGAAGTGATTTAGAAGATAATAAAGTGTGGGAAGTATAACTTATGATTGAGGTAGATAAGAGAACTCGGGTGAAAGAAGTTCACCAACCAAGAGTAGTTCGACTTTGGACTCCGAAAACGACGGAGTTGTTGTCTAGAACAGGACTTGTTTCCCCTTAGTAGCCGAAGATGAGGATAAACAATTTGATGATCCCTATGTGTTGCAGTTGCGAGAGGAGATTCACCAGTATAAGACGATGGCTTTTGAATAAGGGGGAGATGATGGTACTTTGAGGTACCAAGACAGATTGTGTGTTCCAGACATAGATGAACTTTTAGAAGTTCTTTCAGAAATGATTAGGCACACGTTTTTCATCCTCAGAAAGATGGCCAGGCAGAGCGCATTATTCAAACAATTGAGGATATGCCCTTGATGTTAAAAGTAATTGGGATGATCACATACCTCTTATTGAGTTTACTAATAATAACACCTACCGTTCTAGTATCAAGATGGCACCATGCGAGATATGGGAAGAAGGGAAAGCATAGTCCATACTATATTGCGCCATATAGAATCTTGCGAAGGATCGAGCAATTAGCTTACGAGTTGGAGTTGCCACCAGAATTAGTGGTGGTACAACCAGTATTTCACGTGTCATGTTATAACATTCAAGTTTCCAGTACTCAAATGCTCATGTCAGTTCAGTACTTAGATACTCATGACAATTCAGTACTCAGATACTCAAGTTAGTTCAATACTCAACTACTCATGTCAGTCCAATTCTTAGATATTTATGCCAGCTTAGTACTCTGATATTGATGTTAGTTCAATTCTCAAATATTCGTGCCAGTTCAATATTCAAATATCCATGTTAGTTCTGCATTCATGTATCCATGGCAGACCAATTCAGTCAATGCAACAGTCATTAAGTTAAGTATATCAACAGTTCAGTAATCATGTATTCATTCAGTTTAGTATGCAAGTGTTAATGAAAGTTCATGTTTCTCCCAGACCAGTTTAAGGTCCGTAGTTAGCAGAAGTTACAATCAGGACAATCATTCGAGGACGAAAGATCCCAAGGGGGAGATAATGTAATACCCTGTAAATTCGGCTTAGGTATGAATGAGTTAAAGGATTAGTAAGGTTATATTTTGGACATATGAATTCCTATAGTGATGATTATGGGTGAAAATAGTTGTTTAAAAATCAAGATGGAAAGTGAGGTGCATAAGATTCGACAAAATCGACTAAGTTTGCAGAAAGTCCTTCTTCCAGCAGTGTTTTGTGACAATTTATAAGTCATTTGAGAAAACTCAAATCATAAAAGTTGTAGGTCTTTGAAATATCTTTCCAACGATATATTGTATAGCCCAAACAGAGCTCAGTTCAAAAAGTTATGCCCCTTTTACAGAACACTGCATAACCACCACGTTCGGCCGCATTCCACTGCAACCGCGGTCGTGAGGCAGTGCTCCAGCTGTTTACCGCGGTCGGGACCACGGTCAGGCCTACTAGGACGCGATGGCCGACCTGGGAAGTCATGTTTTTGCCCTATTTCGTCCCCCCACAACCCCAAAACATAAAAACTTGCCCTAGAAAGGAATGCTCTCAAAAAACCTAACTCCTTAAGGGTCCCTCCACCATCCAAGGTAAGTTCTAATGGTTATTCTATGTTGATTTCAATTCCCCAACACCTTATTAACATGGGTAAACCCTCCATATCATTAGATATTCGATTGGGACATCATTGTTGAGAGAAGGAACCCTAGAACTCGAATTTGAGGGGATTGAACTTCAAAGAGGTAATGTTTTCACCCTCTAATTGATTCTAACATTGATTTAATAATTATAGACCCTAGTTCATGAGATATGAGTTGATGAGTTTGATAGAAAAGCATGAACGATTATGTGTTTGGTGTGTTGATTGTTGATTATTGGTTAAGGGTGTTGGTTACCTTATGGGTGATAAATAATAATGTTGATTATAACCATTTGAGACTTTAGAATTTATCTAGGAGCAAGAGAATGTGTTATTGGGTGTATAAACACCATTAATAAGGACTATGAAGCTTTATTCCCATCAAGTGTTTAATAAAATCCTTACGTTACCAAAACATGAGTATCATAGCTAATATGGAATCCCTTTGACTTGTATTGATATAGATTAAAGTTGAAAGGGTTGGCGAATGTTGTATTACGCTCAAGAGCATGAAGTCAAGGTATGTGAGGCTAACTCTCTATGTTTGGAAATGTTATTGATTCTCCCTACAATAGGTTTCTTTTATGACGTTACTATTGCCTCAGAAATATAGTTAAGCCTAGTTCCTTGAATAGTTGTAGAACTTCTATTCTCTAGCTTCGTAACTCGTTCATGACTTTCATCCTAAACGTTGTGAAATCAGTTTGAAATCAATATAGACTTGGGTTTGATGCCCATGAGTCTCAATCTAGATTAGTCAGCATGTCATAAACAGTTGAAGTTTCAATTTTCATAATCAGTTCATGAATACATGTCTCAGTCTAGCTCTATTCAGCATTCAAGTATCATGTAACTCAGTATGGTTCAGTATTTCAGTATCATGTATTGTAGTATGATTCTCAATTCCTGATTTTAAATTCCTGAATGTTGAACACCTGTATTTGGGCCTGAGGCCGCAGTTTATGCTTTATGCATCTTTGGACCTGAGGTCGCAGTTATGTATACATATACTTGGGCCCGAGGCCTCAGTTTGTGCATATATATATATATATATATATATATATATATTGGGCATGAGGTCGCAACTTAATATTCAGATAAACAGGTTGTTCATCATTCAGAAGAGGGAGTATTCATATCCTTACTTCCTTTGTTCAGTTCATTTATCAGTTATCAGTTATCAGTTTAGTTATCAGCTATCAGTTCAGTTATCATTTCAGTTATCAGCTTAGTTTCAGTTTCAGCATTTATAATTCTTTCTTTCAGTTGCTTTACATACCGGTGCAATTCAAATGTACCGACGTCCCTTTTTTCCCAGGGCCTGCATCTCACGATGCAGGTAATGATTTACAGGTTGATGATTCAGAGCGCTAGGATTCTCGTACCAGCTATTTGGTGATCCTGAGTTCTTTCGGGGCACTATCGTTACCTTACAGTCTTCAGTATTTTTAGACAGTCAGTGTTTTCAGTACTTCATTAGAGGCTTCAAAGACTAGAGTAACAATTAGACAGAGTCGTAGGCTTTTCATACTAAGCTATGTGACTATAAATATGTTTCAGAATTGTATTACTATTTCCGCACTTTGATTTATATCATCCAGACTTTCATTATGTCAGCATGTGTTAGTTATCTTCCGCATTGAGTATGTTATGATACCACATGTTGATTCATCCAGCTAGTTGGTTCGCTCGGTCACATGTAGTCAGGCACCGAGTGCCGTGTTACGTCCATGCCCAGGTTCGGGGCGTGACACTGTGAGAGGAGAAAAGTTCTGGAAGATAGAGCCCTCCCAAGATATGGAACCACCTGAATTTGTAAGGCAAACTGGCAGACCAAAAGTAAAAAGAACAAGAGAGGCAAATGAGTCAACCAACAGGCAAGGGCAATGGTCTCAATCCAGAAAAATGAGAGTCATGACATGTAATAACTGTGGAGAAGCTGGACATAATGCTAGGAGTTGTGCCAAGGTAATCTTATCTCTTGAACAATAAATTTGAACTTCTGATTTATTCTGCCTTGTTCTAACATATAATTGCGTTCAATTTGATAATAGCACTCTAAAAGAAAACAACCAATGGGTGGCAATTCAAGGAGAAAGCAGAACAAAAAGTAAAGAACTTTGGTTGATGAACCTGATGCTGAACAAACTACATCACCAGTTGCTGCAGATATCCCGACTGAAGATGACTTCCATTTATCAACACCCCAGCCAAGTCAAAACAGTCGGTCCAACAACTTTGTGTTTATGACAACCTCTACTATTCAACAACAGCTTCCAACTAGAAATGATCCAAATTTTGAGATCCCAAACTTTGAACCAGAGCCTGACATAGCTATAAGACCAAAGAGCATCTCAGAAGCAAGGACAAGACTCTAGATGAGGCAGCAAAGTGTACCAATTGCAACCAGGCAAATTGGATTTATTGGTGATTCAAGTGGTGCAAGTCAGCCTTCAAAGCTTACTTTCTCAACAAAAGGCCTAACATGGCTGGGAAAATCTGCCATCACTGGAAATCAGTTGAACAAACAAAGGCTGAACAAGTTGAAAGCAAGAAAGGGTAGTGGTAAGGAGCAAAAGTGATGGGACTTTGCTTCAAGTATTGAACATTTGTAAATTATTGGATGTGTTGTAATTACTGTCATGTCAGTAAACTTTATATTTTGGTTGTGGTTGTTTAGTTGTGATAGTTGGATACCATGATATAACTAGGTGTTAGACATCTTTTTGGGGTTATAATATGGTATCCAACTGTCTTTAAACTCACTTTATGAATGTTGATAGTTGGTGAATGTTGGTGAATCTTATGAATGTTGACAGTTGGTGTTCAGATAATTATTGTCCATTTTGTTCCATTTTCAGTTTCAGTTTTTCAGTTATCTAGTTAGCAATTTTTACATCTGGAATGTAAGTGTTTCAGTTTCTGTACAGATAATTATTGATAATTATTTCTGTACGTTTGGAATGTAAGTGTTTCAGCTTGCCATTTAGAATCTGCAGCTTGGATTGCTGCTGTATTTTATTTTCTTTTGTTTTTCAGTTTTGCACTTTGGTGTAGTAATTCAACATGCCAAAATAGAATCTTAAAGTTTCTGTACACTAGATAATATACTATCATATCTTATAAAGAAAACAAGCATGTTTAGGAATTGGAGTATACAATAAGGGAAAAACTAACCAACAAATACTAATACAACATCATAATCAAAGAACATACAAATACTAGTACAACATGGCTACACATATAAAACTCAACATGAGCAACTTTGAATTTGCAAAATAGTCACTTAATCATCGAGGCCGCAAAATAACCAATAAACAATCCCCAAGAAATCATAAGCAACATCCTTGTCTTTGCAAGTTTATCTTCCAACTTGACAATTTTATCTACTTCATATTGGTATATAGCCTTCATGGCAATTACTTCTTCATTCAATTTGTCCCTTTGCATCTTAATCTCCTCAATCGACGATGTTACATCTTTAATATTAGCCCAATCACTTCGTGAGAAGATTTCATCTTCCCATTCCTAAAACCCACATGAACTAGGATGTCAAACATAAATCAAAAAGAAGATTTAGGTTTCAAAATTGAAGTAAAATTATTAAAAAAAAGAAGAAGAAGAGAACTGAAAAATATGGTAACCTTGGGCCTCCGATATTTGTAGAATTTTCTTCCAGGGTTATATGGAGTAGACGAAGTGAAGTGTAAGGCTATAATGCTACATCGACACCTAATCTGTGATCAACAACTAGCTTGCGACATTTAACAACCAAAGCTACGACGAGAATGAAATAAAGAGAATTTTTTGAGAAGATTTCAGTCGAGCCCTAAGTTCTTAGCAATGGAGTTTATTTTGGGGGAGAAGAAGAAGACGCTGGGTATGGGTCAAGTTGGTTAGACTGAAATTGGGTTTGGGGGAATAAATAGCCGTTGGGTTTGGGGCTAATAAGTTAGTGGAAGTCCCAATTGGCAGCTGACTTGGAAGAAAGAGATGGGGTCAGCTGCCACTTGGACGGGGCGTTATGGTTAGGGGTAATTGCATAAACTTTATTAACGGTATGGTGGGGATTGAACGTAAAATGTAACGGGGGACGAACGTGCATGAATTTTAAAAGTACAGGGGTAATAATGACCTTTTTCCCTTGAGTTTTTTACCTAGAGAAAAAAGGGTTTGGCTTTTTACCTATAGCAAAAGGGGGTGTACTACCTACACAATTAGCGGTGTTCATAAAAACCCGAAAAACCGAACCAAATTGGAAACCGAATCAAATCAACCAAAAAAACTGATACTTTTATGTTTGGTTTGGTTTTGGTTTTGAACTTTAAAAACCGAGCACGTTTGGTTTAGAATAAAAAAATAACTACAAAAATCGAACCAAACCGACTATAAAAGTAGTTATTTAAATTTATTATTACACCTATATATATGTATATTTTTATATAAAGTTTCTAAAATTTTATGGTACATGTTAGTCATTTGTATTTTTAGTCTAGTTCTTTGCTATTATAATTATCTAATTCTTTGCCTTTACATTCTAGTTTGATTGGTAGTTTTTTTTTACTAAGTACAAAAATTTATTTCATGTTAGAAATAATTAATTTTTAATTGAGTATTTAAATTATTCATCACCATTTGATTCAATTATCATCAATATATCTTGAAAATGATAGATTTCTCAAATTAAAGTGCAATTGATTTGATAATGTTACGTTGAAAATGTAGTAGTATGTCTCATATGTAAGAAAAAAGACCGATAAATAACCGATAAAATCAAAAAACCGATAAAAGTCGAATCGATAAAAAACTGACTCAATTGATTTGGTTTGGTTTCAATATTTGAAAAATCGACTTCCATGATTTGGTTTCTTTTTTAAGAAAAATTCGATCCAAACCGAACCACGAACACCCCTGTAAACAATGGTAGAAGTAAAAGTTTACCGAGCATGTAAAAGGGCATTTACACTTGTACTTCAATTTTTTTGAGTCGATAGGAACTATACTCTCCTTGTTAAAGGTAGATTATGTCAAAGACTCAATATGAAATGATTATTTAAACATATAACATTGACACGTCCACAACTAGAGCTATAGCCCTAACAATGAGCACTTCATTGTTTAGTGGTGTAAAACTTATTAAGTGGTCAATTGAATGAGAATATCTAACAGTTATGAATGTTGAGCACATGATAAATGTTCGTTTCATGAATCACGATTCTAAATAATGTATCATGGAAACACCACCATATATTAAAGATGATATAAAGTAACTCAAATTGATATGTTAACTATTCAATTAAGGTTCAAATTTTAACAAAGACGAATGACGATGCTAGGTGATTTTTTTCTTATTAACGTAAGTCTTTATATATAAAGTTATTTAGTGCTCGTCAGTGGCGAAGCTAGGAATTTACTCAAGAGTATTTAAATTTGAAAAAAGTGAAAAAAATTTCCGTGACAAAGGGTGTTCAATACGTGTTAATTATATACCTCTAAAACGTAATATTTTATCTATATACATAGTGCTATTTTTTGACGAAAGGTGGTCAACTAACCACCCTGGTAACCATGTAGCTTCGCCACTGGTGCTCGTACGGGTAGACATCATAGATATCCGGAAATTAATAGGTGCGTGCAAGTTAACCGAAACGTCAGTGTTTTGCATAAGTAAGATGAAGCAATTCATTAGAGGTTCGAAACAATAGGAGAGAGAATGAACAAAATGCAAAGAACTGTGATTGACAAACAAACATGTAAAAGTGGGTTTAATTTGATACAAGAGTCAAAATTTGGTAGACAAACAAACTCATGTTCCTAGCAATTTGGAGAAAGATAGAAATTTAACCGTCTCTTCAAATTTCAAACTGTGCAATTTGAACTTCAAATTTTCGAGTGTGCGATTAAAATTTATTCGGTATTCGATATTTTGGTATTCGGTAATGTATTTTGTTTAAGTTTTAAAAAAAATGGTATTATGTACGATATTTGGTATGTTAAAATGAAATACTGTAATACTGATACCGTACCGAAATATATATTATATTACACAATAACATTTATTAATTATGACATAAGTATAAAAAATTTTAAATTTTACTTTCCTTTATTCTCTAAGTTCATCAATTAACTCTAAGAAAGCAACAAGACATTTCTCTATGTTTTCTCTCTCTAGGTTGATATACACTGGTTTTGGACAAATTTTTTGTCAACAAACGTTTTTAGTTTTGTACTTTTGAGTACTTTAATTAGGAATATTATTGTCTATAACTCTATGCACTAATTAATATTCAAACTGAATAAACCGAAGTTATCATATTAAATTTAATTAGGTATAATATTGGTATAATATTTTACGAAATTGAATACTTAAAATACCAAATCGAAATATCTAAATATCGTACCGTCCAAACTGGCTGACACTGCGTTTATAAAAAAGAAAAGATTAGTAATACTTGAACTTTTCCAAAATTTTTGTGAACTCTAATGAACCAAGGAAACAGACAAATTACAAATTGACCACAAAAAGTCTGCAAGTATAGCAGCAAGGGGTCCGCAAAATCCTAGATCAAAATTCTATCCACACTTGGTCCAAGCAGCCATTTTCCATCCAATTAATTTGTTGTAAAACCTCATACCTCAAACTCAAACTACTATAAATTTCCCCATGTGAAAATTTTTACCCTCTTAGCCTACCTCTGCAACACAAATAAATTTCTTGGTCTTTTCTCTACCCTTCACCCTTTATCTACAAAGAACCAATTTTTATTGGTTATTTTGGTAAGGGGTGAGGAAAAAAGGGCTAAATAATCATATTGGCTAAGTGGGGTTTTTGATTTTTTTTGAATTCTTGAACTGCAAATTTGCATTATAATTAGCTATGGCTTGTAGTGTTGCAGACTCTGGTTTCTTATTCTTGGTACATTCCCATTTCATTAATTCCTTTTTTCTTCCAATTTTTTGCTATACTGTTTTAATTTTTAGTTGTAAGCTTATTTTTTTTTTGTTTCTAATGTATTAGGCCTCCAAGAAAAGACCAATTCATAGCACTAAAATTACCCAAGTTGCTTCTTCAGGTTTGTATATATATTTGAGTTATATGCTTGACATTGTTTTATTGAGCATGAAATTTAAGAAAGAAAGACTTACTTTTGAAGTTTGTGGTTTAAAATAAGTGGTAAACATTTGTAAGGTTATGAATTATTTATTTAAGAGTATAATAAAAAGTCTAAAGTTAAACAACAACAACAACAACAACAACCATCTAGTATAGTCCCACAAGTGGGGTCTGGGGAGTGTAGTGTGTACTCAGACCTTACCTCTACCGAGATTACTTATGGGGAGGGTAGTCTAAAGTTAAAATGTTTCTAAATATAGAAAATTGTCATTCTTTTTGGGATAGAGTAACATCTTGTTTTGGATGGTTGTTACGTATCGTTTCATAATGTATTGTATTGTACTGTATCGTTTTGATGTATATAATATTTGGATAAAATGTATTGTTTGCTGTCGTTTTATGATGTCATGCACCAATAATATGCAGAATAAAATTGTAATATTACAAAGAAAAGGTACGAGGTAGAATTATTATATAAAAAGATAAAAGTAAAGGATAAAATAGGATTATTTAATAATAAGGAAGCACAAAATGAGATAAGAAAATAAGGTAACGGCGCGACCACACCAAATCCGTCGTTACATAAAGTGACACTTTTACGTAAGGACAGATTTAATGATGCGATACAATAAAATTTGAGTAATAATCAAAACAAACATTGCATTTGTAGTATCAGTACGATACAATACATTAGGTAACAATCATCCAAACAAGCCGTAAAAGATAACATGTGTTCTTGTGGATTGCCTTGTTGCTTCAACTGTGATATTTATTGGGGTTGGGGTTGAGGGGGGTGGGGGGTGAGGTTTGTGTTTTACTGAGTTTCTTGAATTGTAGTTGGGATTTCTTGATTTGATAGTGGAACACATAAACAACAACTACACCTTATTCCCAAACAAGTTGGGATCGACAATAAGAATCCCATTTCCTTTCATTTAGCTCAACTCATATCATAGTGGAAGGCATAAATGTATTTTCTTTGAATCGTATTTTGCAAGGTTACTTATCGTTGGTATTAATTTTGTAATTGATAACTGAAAGTTAGTGGCTATATTCTGAGGGTTTTCGTATGTGTATGTTTCCTCTATGGCTGTTTTTGCTATGAAGGAAAATGTTCTTCACGAAGTATGTCATTTTCTGGCAACTCGAAATAATATTTTCCTTTGAAATATATTTTCCATTTAAAGGGGAAAAAAGACTTTCTTCACTTATGTTTTTATCCAATAGTCCATTTGAAATAATTTCTAAACTTTAGAGAGTGTTGGTTAGTGAGACAAAGTTTCTTCTGGTATGAAAATAGAATCACTAAAATACAACAACAACAATAACAACCAAGTATAATTCCACTAGTGGGGTCTGGGAAGGGTAGTGTGTACGCAGACCTTACCCCTACCCTGGGGTAGAGAGGCTGTTTCCAATAGACTCTTGGCATCCTTCCCTCCAAGAACTTCCCACCTTGCTCTTTGAGTGACTTGAACTCGCAACCTCTTGGTTGGAAGTGGAGGTTGCTTACCATCCGAGCAACCCCTCTTGTCATAAAGAATCACTAAAATAAAGGCCATATTTCTAATTTAAATCTATTGACTTTCCTTTATTTTTATTTTATTTTTTGTAAACATCTTAACTAATTTGCTTGTTTTAATGAAACAGAAATGGACGCCGTAGTATCAACCTAGAAATGTTAATGTTAACAAACATATTCATTATGTATCATGGTTCATCTTTATATTTCTGAAAAGATTTATAGCAATTTCGCATTTAAGATTATGAATACTGAGATTCTCATGTATTGCTGTTTCAGGCCAAGTTTTAGTAACTACGCTGAAAACCATAACAATAACTAAATCCTTTGATCTCTGTGCTTGAAATTATTGAAGCCTTGCATGGATTCTGCGTTGTGTCTGACCAGCTTTCTGTACGATCTTATGTTTGTGCATAGGAACAGGAACATATTTTTTAAAGTGGGAAAGTCTACCTCAGATAAGATCCAAACAAAAAAGCTGCTTAATTTCTTTGAGAAAGACAAATGTCGTACGAGCTGTTGCAGTTCCGGTAGCACCTTCTACGTTAGACAGTGCAGAGGATAGGAAACGGTTAAGTGAAATGTATGGCTTTAGACAAATTGGAGAACCACTACCTGATAAAGTCACAATGAAAGATATTACTGAGACTCTCCCAAAGAAGGTACTATTATTTCCTCTGAAAAAAGCTTGTGAAAATTTGTTTATTGCGCTCATTTCCTTTAGAACCTGGTGATTGGCTATGTTGCGAGGACTCTCCAAAATGTAGCCGCACCCGTGTCGGATCCTTCAAAAATGCACTACTTTTGGAGGATCCGACACGTATCCGGCCACATTTTCGGAAAGTCCCAACATAGGTGATTGGCATTGGTACATTAGCTGCTCACACTTCTTTCTTATGAGATGTACTGTTTATGTAAAAGATTACACAAATGAGTATCCAGTCCCTTTTGAGCTAAGTTGATTGGACTTGGGTGAGGTATCCTGTATGTGTGTGGATCTAGAGGTAGGATCCTTCATGATCTAAATTTTATGATTCGGGGATACAGATCCAGGAAGGATACGAGAGTGAGGATTCGGCTATATCCAAAAATAGAGCTATAAAAAGATGTCTAAATTATGAGACGTTATACGGAAAATGTACATATAGCTTGTACAGTGAAGTAATTCAAGCTTTTATTCTCAATTTGTAGGTAAGCCATCTAAAAATCTATAGTAGCTTTTGTCTTGAAAAATCAAAATGCCAAATCTTCTCTCTAATTTCTCCATAGTTTGTTGTCAAAGTACCCAATGTTGATTGACCAGATCCAGTATGTATCCCACATCCAAGTGTCGGTGTTGTGTTTTCGACACGGTTACGGCACCATAAATGAAGAGTCGGCACAAGTTTCATTGTGTAGTAACTTGCTATTGATGGCACAATTTTCATTTTAGATTGTGTTTGCTGCATTAGGTATTCGAGATTGACAATGGGAAGGCATTGAAGTCAGTTTTGATATCAGTAACTTCATATACTCTCGGGCTTTTCATGATTGCCAAAGCTCCCTGGTATCTACTTCCCCTGGCCTGGGCTTGGACAGGAACAGCAGTTACAGGGGTACGTTGTAAATCTTTGATTTTTTCTTGCCATTGTTTTTTTTTTATTTGTATCGTTTTCTTAACCATAAAACTCACAGCTCATCTTTCTTCTTTTGGTTTTATTTGTGAAGTTCTTTGTAATAGGACATGATTGCGCTCACAAATCCTTCTCAAAGAACAAATTATTGGAAGATATAATTGGAACTCTGGCCTTTTTGCCGTTGATATATCCATATGAGCCATGGCGGTTCAAGCATGATCGGCATCACGCAAAAACAAACATGTTCGTTAAATGACTCTTCTCCATTTATTTTTTCTTCAAGTTAATTACATCTTTGTTTGTGGCATGAGCTGTGAATGTCAACGTCTTATTCCATTGTATTTCGCTCTTCCGAAGCTAATTCTGCCTTGCTTCTTTAATACTTGCCTTTTTGAAGTTCAAGATTTATTTTCTAAATTATGTGACCCAAAAACTTTTGCCAACTTATCCTACACAAGTCAGATAATAGATGTAAATGTGGTTGACAGCTTCAAATAAATGGAAGTCAGCTTCATCGACGTTCAAATTTTGCGTTCATGTCTAAATATGTGTGACTATAAAACTTTCTCATTAAGGGTAAAATGGGTAACATGAAAAGTTTAAAGTTAAAATTATTTTCAAATATAGAAATGTGTGATTCTTTTTGGAATGGAGTAATAAGGAAAGTATGTCACGTAAATTGAAATAGCAGGAGTAAGTGAAAACTATAAATTTCACATTTATTTCTCTATTTCCAGGTTGCATGAAGATACAGCTTGGCAGCCTGTTTGGAAGGAGGAGTTCGATTCGGTTCCTGCTCTAAGGAAGGCAATTATATTTGGTTATGGACCCTTTCGACCTTGGATGTCGATAGCTCACTGGTATACTGCTGTGAAAATTGCTATATTTTCTAAATTCTATGTCTGTTTATAATCTCCTGATTCATATCTACTATATCAAATCTTGATTTAGGTGGCTCTGTCATTTCAATTTGAAGAAGTTCAGACCGAATGAAATTAATAGGGTGAAAATAAGTTTGGGATGCGTCTTTGCTTTTATGGCAATTGGCTGGCCATTGATAATCTGGAAAACGGGGATTATTGGATGGATTAAGTTCTGGTTAATGCCGTGGTTGGGTTATCATTTTTGGGTAACAGCAATTTCTGCTCTCTTGTGATTACCTCTTGGTACTTTATTCTTGAAGATTTGCTTGATAAAACTTCCGTATTGATAACTCTTTTATTTGATTTCAAATGATAAGATGAGTACTTTTACAATGGTTCATCATACGGCACCTCACATACCCTTCAAAACTTCCGATGAGTGGAATGCTGCTCAGGCACAGCTGAATGGCACAGTTCACTGCGATTATCCTAGTTGGTAATTGATCTCTCTTATCTTCTTTTTTGACATTACCGCAATTCTTAATCTTGCATGAATTAACTGTAAATCTTTAAATACTTTTTGGGCTGAAAGGCGTTAGATAGTTTATGTATATAGTATGTTGAGTGTCCCATATTGGAATATATATGTATTGTGTAGTGTGTAAAGTATAGATATAAATAGGACCTCTTGTATTATAGTTGAGTAATGCATATCAATTCACCGATATTGGGTCCCTATATTAATATTCTTCACGGTCTAGTTAGCCGGGGGGGGGGGGGGGGGGGGGGGGGGTTGAGTCTCCCGCATCGGTTAAGCGATGGGGGACTTAGACTCTTTATATTGGTTGGCAATCCTCGCCTTATGAGCTAACTTTTAGGGTTGAGTTAAGCCCAAGGTCTATTTCTTTATCAGAAGGTTTTTTTCAAATATAAAATCCACATTGCGCCTGAGGTAATTCAAGCTGAAAGGGACATCATGGGAGTCAAGATACGCATCCTAGTGTAAGACAAAAAAACTAGGCGACCTTTTCTTATCTACCTAAATCTTGGTGAACCGAGTTACCTGATACCTGTACTGGTGGATGATGCAGGTAACCGGTGGAATAGTTGAGGTGTGCAAACGTTAGCCCCGACACCAGGACACTACCATATTTTTTGTTTGCAAAAAGGAGTAAAATCCAACTCTTTAGTTGCCTCTCTTCTCCGTGAGATCAATTGAGCTTATCCTCGTGACAAACATAAAATCTTGAAAGGCAAATCATTGGAAAATAATTGGACTTGTGAAGACAAAATATTAGCTTATGCTTCCCACACACAAAAGTGATGCAATTTTTCTCCTAAACCTACTGTCTTCGAGTCTATGTTTCACCCTAAAAATAATAGGTGACCTCTTTTTTCTTTGTTTAAAATTTTTGAAACAAGAAGTGACGGAGTAGATAATTGAAAGATAGATAAAGATAGCATGAAGCAATATGAATTCATACTAGTTTGAATTTATTGGAAAATATGTTCTCTTTAAGAAAGAAATTAAGTATTTTAGGATGAAAAAAGAAAGTAGGTCAAGTAATTTGGCACCATCGGAGTGATATATTAAGTGCCAGAAAAGGTGAGACTAAAGCAGTCTAATGATGCCTGTTCGATTATACGCCCCGATATCCATGTTTTATATTAATGATAATTTATTCGGGAAATTGCTATTTTCCTGTTCTCTTGCTTCCAACGAGGGAAGGGGGGCCTTGGCGTAACTGGTAAAGTTGCTGCCATGTGATCAGGAGGTCACGGGTTCGAGCCGTGGAAACAGTCTCTTGCAGAAATGTAGGGTAAGGCTGCGTAGGATAGGCCCTTGTGGTCCGGCCCTTCCCCGGACCCCACGCATAGCTGGAGCTTGTGCACCGGGCTGCCCTTTTTTAACTTCCAACCAGGATAAAGGGGATAGTATGTATATTTAACTGAAAGAACATTGCTTTATAGTTCGGCAAGCGCCTGCTCATTTGAGCTGCTCTACATAAGAGTTTAAATTCTGTTTAGTAAGTATCGTTTTACTCCACGTACTGTTAAAGAACATATCTCACCTAAAGCTAATCTAACTATCAACATGTGATTTCTATTTAAACGGCCTCTCATCTCCTCCCCACTTTCCCCCTCGCCGAGAAAAAGGGAAATAAAGACCAGCCACATAAAGACAAACAAACAATAAAAGCGCGTCCGTGCTCTCACGCTCAACCGATTGGGTCTACAATTTGAAAATCTTGAGAACGGAAATGGAATTAGTCTAATTTATTAACCTTTCGTAGTTGATTGCGTATGATGATGCTTTCAGTTTTCTCCTCTCTTTTTTAAGTTTGCTTTAAGGAACTTTTCCCTCTGCTTTTCTCTTCCCGTTTATGTCTGAAATGTTCATTTTTCTGATCTTTACTCTTTCTTTTCTACAGGATTGAGGTTCTTTGTCATGATATCAATGTTCATATCCCCCACCACATATCCCCAAGAATACCGAGTTACAATTTACGGGCAGCTCATCAATCTCTCCAACAGAATTGGGGAAAGGTATTATGAACCAGTATTTTCTCTCTGACAATGTTTCATTTCTTTTATTGACGTTTTAATCAGGTATCGTTTTTTTGTTTGGTTTGTCCTTGGGACATTGGGGGTGGGGGTGGTGAGGTTGGCAGTGGCGGAGCTAGCCTACCGCCACTAGCCTATTCGGTATGGGTTTCACTGAATCCAGTGACGTCTGGTTAAACTCTGTATTTGTATTAAGAAGTTCATGAAGTATGTATAAATATTTAATTGTGAACCCAGTAACTAAGACGAATTATGAATTATGTGGCAAATTCAGAATCCACAAACTGCAAATACTGGCTCCGCCTCTAGAGTTTAGCACTTGACATTTTCTGCAGTGTGCTTTATGAACTTAGACCACCTTTTTTCCTTAACCTAAAATTTGTCAGATATCTATCAAATATACGCAATAAGATATGAAAGCACCGTCACACCTCTCTCTCTCTCTCTGTATCTACAATTGTTTTGCATGGCTATTGACTTGTGTTTTGTTCTTGACACTCAACAGTACCTGAACGAGGCTTCATGGAACTGGCGTCTAATGAAGACGATACTGACAATATGTCACGTGTATGATAAGGAGCAGAATTACGTTCCCTTTGACGAAGTTGTCCCTGAAGAAGCCCAGCCGATTACATTCCTTAAAAAAGTAATGCCCGACTATGCTTGATTAGCGTGCATTTCGCTCGGCTCATTCTTTGGGAAGGTATCCTTCCATTTTTTTTGGGTCCGGTTAAGCGTTCCAGGCCTAAGTTTCAAGTTCTCATCAATATTGAAAGACTTGTTTTAACACATCAGAGTGAGAAATATCTTCTCAGGAAGTTTTAGTGTAAGTGTAGCATACAACAATTTAAATTTCTCAAGGAAATCACATTTTGTCATTTTTTTTAGTAAGTACCCATGAATAACATGTTGCTTATTTAATACCAAAGTTTCATTGTATTCTTCTTTCCGAGGTCGATTCAATAGATGGTTGACAGCGATTTCGCTGTGCCATTTGCTTCCGTTGTCCTATTACCTTGTTGTTGTTATTCTTTATTGCTTTCTTTTCACTGTCCTTGAGCCGAGGGTCGATCGAAAACATCCTCTCTATCTTCATAAAGTAAGGATAAGATCTGCGTACACACATTATCCTATCCTCCCCAGATCCCACTTTGTGGAATTCTATGTTGCGCGGATTCTCCAAAATGTAGCCGCACCCGTGTCGGATCCTTCAAAAATGCACTACTTTTGGAGGATCCGACACGTATCCGGACACATTTTCGGAAAGTCCGAGCAACATAGGTGGGATTACACTGGATTTGTTGTTGTCGTTGTTATTGAGTTATCTTTATATTGTTATTTTGCATTTTGGACATCTAAACCTCATGCTAACAGGTTGTAAATCTGATGTACTTACATTAAAGTATTGTCTTAAACAAGAGGGGTCGTACGAAAAAATACAACAGTCAGAGCTCTATATAATAGCATTTTCTATTACTATAAAAGTCAAGTTTTTTTTCGGAACCGATTTTTATGTTATATTATAATATATGCCCTTTATAATAACACTTCATTATATCAAAAAAAAAATATTGAAATAAACGAAACTGTTATAGTGAAGTTTGACTGTATCCTTGTTTTGAGATAATGCTTTTCTAGATTGTTGTTGAAACTTGAAATAAGCAGACGAAAGTCAAAAGAGTGCAGGATTTTTTTTTTTGTGGGGTTTCTTAAATAGGGATTTGCTCCCATTATAGAAGTTTGAACTTAATTTAATGATCTGCATTAATATAATTTTGAAAATTTTGTCGCGTCGTGCCATTCGATGAATATTATTAATCATAAAGAAGTGATTAGTGGTTACATTAAACAAATAATGCCGGCTCCAGTCTCCAGATTTCACTGAATGGCAGAGACTAAAAGGCAAGAGTCAGCATTTGTTGATATGATCTGTTTTTACAGTAACCTCTCCTTTTTTTATATCCTGCAGTTAACCAGCTTTCCTATTTTAACTGCAAAAGAGAAAAAAAGATGTCCTTAGCACCTGACGGTGTAACCTAACGGTCAATGAAGTGGATTAAAATCCTGAGAAATTAGATTCTAATTCTTGGCAGAAGCAAACGTTAAGTGATTTCTTTCTATCTGCTTAAGCATTAGTTGGTAGAATTACGTGGTACTTGCGTGTTGGGGGGAAATAGCAAGTATCAAATGAAATAATCAAGGTGCGTGCAAGCTGAACCGTGTAAAAAACAAAAAAGGGCAGCCCAACGCACTAAGCTCTCACTATGCGTGGGGTTCGGGGAAGTGGCAGACCATTTCTGTAAGAGGTTGTTTTCATGGCTCGAACTCGTGACTTAACTGTCACATGAACCGTGTAAAAAACAAAAGACGGCAGCCTATAGTGCACTCAGCTCCCACTATGCGCGGAATCCGGGGAAGTGCCGGACCATAAATTGTCCTATATTTCTGTAAGAGGTTGTTTTCACGGCTCGAACTCGTGACTTTCCGGTCACATGAACCGTGTAAAAAACAAAAGAGGGCAGCCCAGTGCACTCAACTCCCACTATGCGCGGGGTTCGGGGAAGTGCCGGACCACAAAGGTCTATTGTACGCAACCTTATCCTACATTTCTGCAAGAAATTATTTTCACGGCTCGAACTCGTGACTTTTTGATCACATGATGGCAACTTTACCGGTTCCACCAAGGCTCCCTTTAAAAAACAAAGAAAGAGAGAAAAAGATGCCCTTATATTTCAAAGTACAGAGACTGAGATACCCTCTGATCTGGAAAAACAAAGCAAAGCTTTACCTCCTTTTCTTTAGATGAATCACTAATAAATAATCTGCAGTCTGGCTAAGTAGTTACAACTGCTCACGTGCTAATGGTATAACCCCCCTCAACCCCCCCCCCCCAAATTCTTTTAAGTGTGGGAAATCTGGAATCTTCATAGTAACTTTAAGTTACACTGTATTGTACAAATACATAAAGAGGAATAATCTTTGTTAAAGATTAGGTCAAAAGAAGGTTGTTGGATAGGGTTTATGCAAAAGAGATTTGGTAGTACTTTATCATAAGGTGGTCCAATGACGACAACAACAATGACGACCCAGTAAAATCTCACCAGTGGGATCTGGGGAGGGTAGATTTTACGCAGACCTTACCCGAGGTTGTTTCCGAGATAAGGTGGTCCAGTGAAGATAACAAAAATGAATTGAAGTTTTCAGTTTAAGCCTGAAAGTGAATATAACTACTGACAGGTGCATTAAAAATTGAAAGAATGCATCTATTAGAAGCAAGGCAAAGGTAAAGTTGAAATTTGATTTGCTAAGCAATCAGTTTCCTTAATATGTCAGTTTCAAATGTATACACAAACTCACAAATCTTGATAGTATTACACACTGATTTCTACTTTAGTTTCTCTATCCTAAAAGCATCTGTTGTAGTTTCTTGATTTATCACTCTTAACAATCTGAAGAATAAAAGAGAACAAAAAACACTCATCTATAGATAACAAAACATAAAAATTATACAATTGTGGAGGTCTGTCGGAAACAGCTTCTCTACTTTCTCAAGGTAGGGATAAGGTTTGCGTCTATGTTGCGCGGACTCACCAAAATGATACCGCACCCGTGTCGGATCCTCCAAAAATACACTATTTTGGAGGATCCGACACGTATCTGGCACCATTTTCGGAGAGTCCGGGCACATAGGTCTGCGTACACATTACAATCGCTGGACCTCACATGTGGGATTTCAGTGGGTTTTGTGTTGTTGTTGTTGTTGTTGTTGTTATACGATTGGTGGAGGGGGAGTCTCCCATATATCAAATACATTTTCTTCACTGTGAAGAGCAAAAAGACGATCACCACCAATCGAGAAATCACAAATAGAACCACCATAGCTACGTCGAAGTCTTGATGTAAGAACATAATCCGGCCCACAGAACACAGAAATGCAATCGTTCATCGATGAGAACAACTGTCCCTCGTGCAATGCCAGTTTAGGATAACACGGCTCATCCGGCATTTTCCCCTTCATCAACCTGCTTCTTGAACTCCACCTTACACTTCCAGCACTCCTCCTCAAATCCATAAACCCCAAATCTTCATACTCATTCACCACACAAATAGAGCTTGTTTCCTCCATTGCTATCGCGTCCCTAACTCTTCTCTCATCCGTTATAGGCGCACCAACATCAGACCATGACCAAACCATACTCTTGTCCCTAAAATCCAACAAACTGATGTAACAATTGTCCTTCCTTGGAAACAAAGTAGCAACCAACAAACAGTTAGTACCATGTAACCATTGTAACTTGTCAGCATCACCAAGAGACCAACCGGGCGGCTCATAGAAAAAATCTATCTGTTTTCCAGTAACTTGGTCCCATACACCAATACCATACTCATTACTTCTACCTTTACAACTAGAAAACAACTTATAATCTGAGCTAAAACTCAATGCACCAGCTGTATAACTCTTCACTTTGGTTTCATGTTTGACATGAAATTTGTACCTTAGTTCCCCACTGGATGCACTAAACAAACCCATACCTCCATCTCCTTTACCTAATCTTTCACAAGCACTTAACACTATGTTCTCCGAGTCAACCCACCCTGCATCATTCACCCGTTGGTAATCAAGATTAATCGGAGGGTGTTCTTCTAACATCCAATCATAGACATGAACCATACTACCATGAGCCACACAACACCCGCCATCCGGTCCAGCCCGGATGGCTGTGCCATCACCCGGAGCCTGGCCAGTTACTGACCTGGCCAGTCCGAGTCTGTTTCCGTCAAACGGACCCCACTTAGCTGACCTGACATGATCTAACAAACCATAATACATAGCCTCTCTATATAACAACTTTTCAGGAAGATTTTGTGGTAAATAAAGCTCTCCTGTTCTGAGTAGGTCAAGAAGGACTGAGAAACAATCAGGGTTCCTATCAATGAAGTGTTCAGTGGTTGTGACATCAGAATTTAGGTTCCAATCATCATCAAACATGGCTCCAAATAGTGAATTCCGTCCAGCATTCGCCAAAGTTGTAGCTGTAGTTTCAAAAATTCTACCACCAACATTGAATTTCACCCTGTCCTTTTGAATTCCCATCACTAATAATTTCAGTATCTGATACTATGAGTCAAGAAAAACAGAGAAAATAAGGATACAGAAGCAATAACTTCAAGAAATAAAGTAGGTAGTAATCAAAACGGAATTTTTATGAATAAACAATTAATTATACTGAAAATTTTGAATTCAAGACTCTATACAATTAAGAGAACACAGCCTCAAATGCCAAATCACGTGAAAAAGACACCTATCATAATGATGATCACAAAGAAGGAAAAAAACAGAGGAAAATGGTGGTCAGAGAGAAATATAGAAGAAAATAGCCAAATTTAAAAAAATCTATGATCTGGGTATTGAAGATTGAAGGATTTTAGAGATGGGTTTTGAATATTTTTCGAAGATTTTTGGTCTAGAAATGGGAAATGAAGAAGAAAAATGGAATTGGAGGGTGTTGGGTTTCAAAAAAATTGAATTTTGATCTTTTTCTTTTCTCTTTTTTTGAGGTCTTGCTAAGTCTGAACACAAGCTAAGCTTTTTATAAATTCATTGTCTAATGTAGGTCCCAGTTATCTTTCTTTTGTTATTGGCCGTTGATTATTTGGATTTTTGATCAAATGATCAAGAAAAATAAGGTTGTTGTGTACTCATAAAAAAATGGTTAAATGTGGTTTCATCAATTTTACTTTATTTTTAAAAAAAATTTGGTTTCCAATCCGCTGTCCGGTACCCTCTTTGAATTTCGCCTAGTTCTAATGGCGCCTGTACAGGCAACAAAGAACTCACTTTGATCCCGGGTTTCTCTTTCATTCTTTTAGACATGATCACCAGAGAGGATATAATCCACTAAAAAGACTTAAATTTTCAGACCAAAACAATCAACGATAGCCAACGAAGGCGCGATTTATGCCTGTGGTCGTATGCCCGACCATGCCGAGGTGTAATACCACGAGGCCCATCGCATCCCGCAAAGTCCCACTTTGGTGGGGAAGGGGGGGGGGGGGGGAGGGGGGAGGGTTGGAATAAAGTATGCATAGCAAATGCGATTTCATATCCAGTTTTTCAATTCGAGATCTTTAATTAAAAACGAAGAAGTACTTATCGCTCACCAATAACCTTTGAGTAAAAATGAACGGGCTAGTCAGTTTTCGGACCGGTCATTCAAATATAGTCAGCGTTTGCAAAGTCAGTGAAAAATAGCCACTAGTTTGCTGTAACACGGAAAGTTCCAACATAATATATTGGAGATCGGTGCACCTGTGTATGAACTTCCAGCATATTATGCTGGGACTCCAACATGCGGAAAGTTCCAGCATAATATACTCGAGAATGAAGCACCTGTGTATGAAATTCCAGCATATTATACTGGAACTCCAGTATATTATGTTGGAAGACCAATATATTATGCCGGAGTATTTTCCATATTTTGAACAGTGCTTTCGTTCAGATTTATCTTTACATGCAAAGTGACTAAATTTCGATTACTTTTGAAAATATGACAAATTTTAAATGACCACTTATAAATCTGACTATTTTTAAATTGGTATTTATTTATTTGTTGGTTGGTTAGTTTGAAATCTATATTCTTCAAAAGAAAAGTCAGCTCTCTTTTGGGAATAAGAAGAAGAGAGCGTGTCTTGTGCGTTAGGTATTTATTTATTTTTCCCAATGGTTATTTTTTTATGGAATAGAAGTTTTAGGAAATTATTAAATCTTGGAGATTGTTCAAAATATATGTGTACTAAATTATGGTTCCAATTAGTCATCATTCTAATCACCCTTTTTTATTATTCATTCTTATCTTGTCCCTTTTTATTTTTTATTTTTTTGGAAGTTTAGATAATTAAGAACCTCTATTTTCTTTTCCTATTTTTCTTTTGAGGTTGTTAAGATAAAGTGTTTTTCGTTATTAAGTTCTTACCTTTTAATTGTTCATGAAAAAAATACGTAGACGTTATTAACTGAAGATATATATATATATATATATATATATATATATATATATATGTTAAAACGGATAAGTGGGTCAATGACGTCCGGTGCCAGGGGTGGATTTAGGGGGCAGAAGGGTGTTCATCAGAATTCCCTTTGTCAAAAAATTACACTATATATGTAAGGCAATATATATATATATATATATATATATATATATATTATGTTTTGAATCCCCTTGACATAGCCCAAAAGCATAACTTTTTACTTTTTTTGAATCCCCTCGGGAGTAATCCTGCTTCAGCCACTGCCGGACGCCATAAAATGATTAAGAACTGTGAGGGGTCGAAATGAATTTTGTGCTTTATATTTAAAAAGTATTGCATGAACGAATAATTCAAGGAAGAACGGAATGCAAACAAGATTCTTATACGTAGATGACTCGTCGGCTTTTTGGGGAAAAGAACTTGGATAAATTTAAGTTTGTTTGTTCTAAAAGAGACGTCATTTTCTATCAGGAACGCTATGTCATTTTCAATCCCAACATAATTATCAAAATCCTAGTGAAACACATAAAAAAGGGACTCATTCAAGGCAGGTAAGATGTCATAGAAAGATGATTTGGAGTAATAACAAACTAAATGTATAGTTCAAGAACAAATGAAATAGAAATTTATATATGTATTGCCATTTGCCATATGAAAGAGGTAGAATGAATATTGAAAAGCTCAGTAACTACAAATCAATATAAACAAAACTGTATATAACAAACACATGAAGGAGACAGAAAACACAACTGTACTATAAAATCATGAACAAATTAAATGTGTCATATCTATTAAATGCTTTACTTATTTAAAAGTCTTACTAAAACTACTCACGAAGGACAACTCGGTGCACTAAGCTCCCGCTATGCTCCGAAAAAGGATCGAATCACAAGCATCTATCGTACGCAACCTTACCCTGCATTTCTGCAAGAGGGTGTTTCCACGGCTCGAACCCGTGACCTCCTGATCACATAGCAGCAACTTTACCAGTTACGCCGAGACTCCCCTTCTACTAAAACTACTGACCAAAGTGATGACAAAGTGTTAGATGAATTTTAACAGGTAGTAATCCTTCAACTTCAATCTGTTTTCGCAACTAATAACTGTCTTGAACAAAGTTAAAATAAATAAATAATAACAACGACAATTGACCGAGTGCAATTTCACAAGTGGAGTTTGAAGAAGATAATATGTACGCAATTCTTATACCTGCCTTGTGAAGATAGTGAGACTATTTCCAAAAACTCTCGACTCAGGAAAAAAGGATATAAGAATAAGAGAGTACAAAACTAATACTACTGCCTACGGGTAAGGTAAAAAGGTAAAGAAAACCTTCCTTAAATTCTTAGGGAACAAAATAATAATATTTATTCTTTTTTAACTGTGATGTCCGAATCAACTTGCGTTAATGCTGGCTAATCACCATGAAAACTTTGGTTTTCACAATTAGGAATGTTCATCAGTTGTGGACTAAGTATTTTGTGTAAGCGGGTTCAATCTTAAAAGTATATAACTTTAATCGTAAAATAGTACTTATCAAGTGAGTTCAATAAATATTTATACAAAATTTATACAGCTTTAATCCGAATATATATATATACATAGTATTATTTTTTGGTGAAGCGAGTTTTGTTGAACCCGCTAGCCACCACTTGGGTCCGCCACTGGTGTTCATGGTTCGATTTTCCCTAAAAAGAAGCCAAACCAAGTCGGTTCTTCAAATATTGGAACCAAACCAAAACAATTAAGTTAGTTTCGTTTTTGTCGGGTTTTTCGGTTATTTATCGGGTTTTTTCTTAAATATGAGACATACACTATCCAACACATATTCCGGTGATTACATTTTGAATGTAACACTATCAAACCAATTACTCTTTGAGAAATCTATTCTTTACCAAGATATACTGATGATAATTGAATCAAATAGTGATAAAAAATTTAAGTACTCATTAAAAATGATTATTTTTAACATGAAATAAAATCTTGTACTTAGCAAAATAAAACTGCCAATCAAACTAGAATGTAAATGCAAAAAATAAATTATTATTATAGCAAAGAACTAAACAAAAAATACAAACAACTAATATGTATCATAAAATTTTAGAAACTTTATATATATATATATATATATATATTAGTGTAATAATAAATTAAAGTATTTACTTTTATAATCGGTTTGATTTGTTTTTTTCAGTTATTTTTGTTATTTAAACCAAAATCAAACCATATCTGATCGATTTTTAAAATTCAAAATCAAAATCAAACCAAACCTTAAAGGATCAGTGTTTTTGCTCACTTTAATTAGGTCCGATTTTTCAAATTTTTATGAACACCCATGTTCGCAACATATTCATTTGCAGTGGGCGAGTTTGAATTTCAATGACCTTATAACTACTACTGTTTATATGAGCCTTCCTTCACTAACTACATAAAAATGACAAATTTTACCTACTTTAAAAGCATATCACTTGAATATATAAAAGTTAGTTTCTCAGTGAATTCATTCGGATGTTCAACAACTCCAACATTTTAAATGTTTGATAACATGAGTTCGTAAATATTTTTTCGTACTTGGTGTTTTAGACAAAATTATGTTAATTAACTTTTTATGATTAATAAGTAATTTAATGTGGTCAGAATGCACAATTAACTATGATTAAATACTAGCTAGATATGTGCAGACACACGTCATGCATCTATTAGATTGATATAAATATCGGGTGCGGGCAGGGGGAAGCTAGAGGTCCGGAACCAATTTGTGATAACGTGATAGGACATTTTATGATTTAAACCTAATTTTGTGATTTGAAACCTTTAAAAGTCATGTTTTAGCCTTTTCTCGATTTGCGTGCTCAGTCCGGGTGTCTTTTCGGAAAGCTTTTATGTTTAAAAAACTGATAAAAATAAGAAATTTGCCTAAAACCTCATTTGAGTAGACTTCAGTCAACATTTTTGGTAAACATACCCGAATTTGTATTTTGACAGTCCCGGTGGGTCCGTATTGTGATTTTGAACTCGGGCGTATTTCCGGAATCGAAATCGGAAGTCCCTAACCCGAGATATCAGACTATGTCGAAATTTGAAAGTTGAAAGCTTAGAAATTGAAGTGTTTTTCCAAAGTTATAATTTTTGGATAACTGGTTCGTATTTTATTTTCGGAATCCGGTATAGGTCCAATACCATATTTATGACTTGTTTGTGAAATTTGATGAAAAACGAAGTTAATTTGACGTGATTCAGACGTCCGGTTGTGGAAATAGGAACTTCAAAGTTTTCTTAAAAATTTCATTCGATTTGGTGTTCAATTCGTAGTTCTAGGTATTATTTTGGCGATTTGATCGCACTAGCAAGTTCGTATGATATTTTTAGACTTGTGCGTGTGTTTGGTTTGGAGCCCGAGGGTTCGGGTGAGTTTCAGATAGGTTACAGATGAAAATTGGACTCAGAACATAACTGGTGTTACAATATCTGGTTCAGACCTTTGATCTTGCATTTGTGAGATCAGGCATCGCAATCGCGACCCCTGCAGGTTCCGCATTTGCGAGCTATTTCTCGCATTTGCGAAGAATAGATGAGCCTTATAGTTTTCGCATTTGCGAACACACCTTCGCATTTGCGAACTGGTAAGGGGAAGGCAGTGTTCACATTTGCGATCACATGGTTGCATTTGTGAAATGGTCAGGCTCGCATTTGTGAGGTTTTCTTTGCATTTGTGAAGATAGCAGGAATGGGGAGACATTCACATTTGCGATAGGTTCTTCGCATTTGGGGGGCTCGCACTTGCGAACCCCAGTCGCTTATGCGACACCTGCAACTGGTCAAAATGATTTTTGAACGGGATTTTGGTTCGTTTCCCAAATTTTCAAAACCTAAAATTTTAGAGGCGATTTTTTCAAGACCATTTCTTCCCAAAACATTGGTAAGTGATCGTAACCCACTTTTCTTTCAATTACCCATCACATCTCATGAGTTTTCAACCTAAAATCTAGGATTTTAATAATGAAATTGGGAGTTTGGGTAGAATTAGAGATTTTTGGAAAACTGGAATTTAGACCTCAAATTGAGGTCAGATTTCAAAACTAATTAATAATCGGGCTCGAGGATGAATGGTTGAATGAGTTTTGGTCTGAACCTCGAGTTTTGATCACGCGGGTCCGAGGTCGATTTTTGATTTTGTGGGGGAAAGTTTGAGAAATCTAAATTTAGGCATTGTAATTGATTCCTTTAGCAATATTTGATGTTATTGAGTTAATTGCGCTAGATACGAGTGGTTTGGAGGTGAGTTCTAGAGGAAAAACAGTAATTGAGCATTGAGTGGCTTATGAAGCGAGGTAAGTGTTGTGTCTAACCTTGACTTGAGGGATTAGGAACCCTCGACCTATTTGCTATATGAAATTCATGAGAGCGGCGTATATGTGAGGTGACGAGCACTTATGTGCCACAAATTTATCTGTTTTGCCTGTTTCCTTCCCGTTCTTCTCATATTGTCTCTTTCCCTGCCTTAACTGCTACATGCTTTACTTGTATTCTCATGCCTAATTGCTATTTGTAACACATCGTTTTCCTCTGTTAATGGTATTAGTTATTTCCGTAGCTTCATTATCTCCTATTATTTGCTTTAGCTGGTTTATCAGAACTTTTATGGCATTCTCTGAATTGGTCTCACTGAGTTGTATTACTTGTATGAATTTTCATAGTGTACAAGCTTTCTATTTGTTTCGGTTTGAAGTTTAAGCATTGTGAAGGGTTTTGTGATTTGAATTGTGTAATTTTTGTACTTACTGAGTAATTGATATTGATATGGTGGGATCGGGTTGCGCACCGCAACAAATGGAATAAGGGTGATACTTTGAGGAGGAATAAGGGTGAATTGATATTGTACGGTGGATTCGGGTCACACGCCACAACATGTGTAATAAGAGTGGATTGTTTGGTGAAATAAGGGTGAACTGTGATTGTGATTATTGTGATATGGTGGGATCGGGTTGCACGCCGCAACACTTTTATCTATATTATGTTGTTTATGCTATTATGAGGAAATAAGGGAGGAACGAGATATTATATGTCGCGCCTCCTTTTTCTATCGCACGGATTAGGTACGGAGAGATCGGGTTTATGACATTTTGGGAAACTCCTTAAAAGAAAGGGTTTAAGGAAGAGTCGCCACCTAACGATTTTTATAGTGCGTTAGGGCACCTAGAGTT
>MDKH01085964.1:0-17564 GCA_005239495.1 Nicotiana undulata | reverse complement strand
GGTCTCCACATATAGACATGAAGTCTTATCATTTATACATGTTGTGTTACTTTTAGTTTCTACTAGCGTTCACAGTACCGATATCATGATGGAATAACAGGTAAACCGTGGCTGGGGATAAGCCGGGCCACAACAAATCAACCAACACTCATATGCCCGTCACTTGGCGAGTGTATCGTAGTAACTATCATCAATTAGCATGTACATTGGGGTTTTGAACCCCTCAGTTCCAAGGTTGAAGCCGTTACTTACCTCGAAACCGGCTCAACTCTACTCGGCCTGGCCCTTTCCTCGAGAATCGGTCTCCAAATGCTCCAAATCTATCAATAATCAATTACATGGCGTCACAATGTGCTGAGGAACATTCCCCAAATCAAAATTTAGCAAAAAATACCAAAATCCCGAATTCGGTCAAAACCCGGCCCTCGGGCCCACGTCTCGAAGGTCAGAAATTTCCACAACACTAGGTCCCTTGTCCCTTCCCGAGTCTAACCATACCTCGATCCTTCACTTAACACTCAGAGCCCGCGCCTGCGAACCCATCCCCCACACCTGCGACCTCGCAGGTGCAATCTTCCTTCCACCCTTGCGATGAATTTCCGCCCCTGCGCCTTCACTCTCGCGCCTATGATGTCCGCACTTGCGGCCCAAGCATCGCAGGTGCGATCACACCAGCAGTAGCAGCTTCAGCTGCATTTCAAGTCCCAATTTCTCCGTTTAACGTCCGAAATCAAACCCGAGCCCCTCGGGACCCCAACCAAACTTACCAACATATCAAACATGGTTATTCAAACTTAGTCGAGCCATTAAAACACCAAAAACAACATCAAAACCATAAATTCTCATCCAATTCAAGCCTATGATTCCCAAAAACTTCCGAAACACGCATTTGATCAAAAACCCAACCAAACCATCTCCAAATGACCTGAAATTTTGCGGGCAAGTCCAAAATGACCTAACGAAGCTACAGCAACTCTCGGAATCCCATTCCGACCCTCGGATCAAAATCTCGCCTATCAACCGGAATTCGCCAAAATACTAACTTCGCCAATTCAAGCCTAATTCTACACCGGGCACCCTAAAAATATTCTGAACACACTCCTAAGTCCCAAATCACCTAATGAAGCTATCCAAACCATAAACCCGCATTTCGAGGTCGTTCACCAATAAGTCAACTCCGGGTTGACTTTTCCAACTCTAAAGCTCTTGTTAGAGACTATGTGTCTCAATCTACTCTATTTTCGCTCCGAACCCGAACCAACCAACCCCAACACTTCGTGAACAGTCTAACCGAGCTACTACAAGACAGAAATGAAGAAATAGATGCGTATACTGCGTAACGACGGACCGGGTCGTTACATATACTCTTTTTCCCTTAGCACAAGTTTTGTCCCAATGGGTTTTCCTGGCAATGTTTTTAATGAGGCAGCAAACAATGCGTATAACATGATATGTGTACTCTTTTTCCTTCACCAAGATTTTTCCCCACATGCATCTTTTTTTTTAGTAAAATTTTAACGAAACACATTATATGTGGACATCCAAGGGGGAGTGATATGAAATACATATTATATGGATGTCCACTAATCAAATAAAGCTCCGACCACTCTTCTCCATTATGTACATAATCCCTAGTACTTCTCACAATTATAATTGTAACTCCCACACCTCCATAAACTCCCCATGATCTTCCCTCATGTTCTCAATAGTTAATACCATGTTCATGACACCTCTCTGTATTACCTCAATGTCATCCTATAAATAGAGTGTTTGGGCATCACATTATGGACAACTGAAACACTTGAAGAAATAAGAATCTTTTCTCTCTTGCTCCCTACATTCTTGTCCTCTTGTTTTATATAATTAGTTTGAGCTAAAAAATTTAGCAGAAACAAATTTGTTTTTTTTTTTTTTCAGACTAGTGGCTTCCTATGAAGTCGTTGAGCACTCAAAAGTCTAAGTCGTCGTCAGAAAAATTCAGATCCATTGACTAAGAATAGAGTATACTAGGAGTAAGGGACAATGGAAAAGAGTTCTCACTTTCTCAAAGCAAACAGACACTTCCTTCAGTGTCTGAAATTAGATACTAAAGAAAACAGACGCTCTTTCCTAGTATTAACTAACTAACGAGGTCTCTCATTCTTGTCAAATTAAGATACTGTTCAGCTCTGAGCAATGCTCTCCACCGTTCGATCCCTCCTCATTTTCATCATCTGCTCTTGTTTCCTCACATGCCTCACTCTTGCCAAGGTACAATCTTGAAACTCGAATGAACAATTGGGTAGCTTTTCAAATTTTTTGGATTTTCCTTTCTTCAAAAAGATAAATTTTGAAAAGCTAATGCAATAAAGATAATTTGTTGATCATTTGACTAAAATGGGTCCAAATGAAGTAGAATGGATATAGAGGATCAATACTAACTAGTCTTGGATTGTGGCATAGTTCTTAATTAGCTGCAACAAGGATGGTCTCTGTTTGAAACTTTTTATCTCTCTCATCTTTCTCTTCCCCTTATTTTAACAAAGAAGATACTCCATTAAAAGTCGTTGAAATATAGCGGTATTACACCTATTTATAGGATGAAACTTTGGAAATGTTTGATAAATTATGTTATACTTGCACACTTTAATAGTGACACTGAACCAATTTGAAGTTATAAAGAAAATATATTTTTGCTCAAAGATATATTGATCTTTAGATATTATGTATTGAACTTAACAAGAAGCATATTATATAGTGTTAACGAAAGTCCTTTGGTGGGTGATGTTGGAGAATAAAGGAATCCATATCAAGTATATAAATGCAATAAAAATTAAAGAGATAGGCAGGAGTTTCTCTTAACCATTGTTTGTTTATAAGGATCTACGTCGAGCGTATAATTCTTTGTCATAGTTATGGGTGAGCTAACCAATTGTATACGAGATGAGGTTCTATCGCGCATGCTAATTTGCATAATATATTGTGTTAATAAATGAAACTAATCAAGGAGTCAACAAAAATTTTGAATCATACATCTTGTTTCACCACTTCCAGCACTCACCATGATGGATCTTGCTGTAACTTCTAGAACGTAACGAGTCACTCTTAAGTTAGTCTAAACACCAGTATTAATTATGCATTTAACACTTGCAAGAATCTGGTTTATGAATTATCTAATGGATGGACGTCTTTCTGTTGTTTGCTGCAGTATCAAGAAGATGATCCTGTCACTCTATGGGTAAACAAGGCTGCACCATATAATAATCCACAAGAGACCTACAGTTATTATAGCCTTCCCTTTTGTCGTCCTGCTGGTGGTGATCACAAGCGAGGTGGCCTCGGCGAGGTTCTTGGAGGAAATGATCTTATTGATAGCCGAATTGACATAAAGTTTAAAAGTCTGTTCTTCAAATTTTACGATGGAGCTTTATGCTTTGAAAAACTTCCTTTTACAATTTGCCTTTTTTGTTCAACAGGAAATGTGGAGAAAAGCTCGATTTGTGAACTTAAATTGGATGCATCAAAAGTGGTACAGTTTAAATATGCAATTGACAATTCGTATTGGTTTGAATTTTTTATGGGTACTGACACTTCTCCATGATACTGTGAGTTCGTTTCAACAGTTATATGCATGCCCGGAGTGTACTAATTCTAAACTTCTCTCTTTTTGTAACGTCTGCTTTGGGTTATGACTTGTGACTTCCTGGCTTCAGATGATTTGCCAATATGGGGTATGTACTTAGCTAGTTTATCTCGAATGCTTCTGATTATCATGGACAGTTATAACATAAATAAAACACTCACTTGGTATCAGGTTTCCTGGGCGAAGTGCATTCGGATAGAAATCAAGATATCAAGCATGCAATCTATACACACAAGAATCTTCTTATTAAGTACAACGGAGACCAGGTAGGCATTTTGTTTTTAGTTCTTAATGCCTTGTGGCATGTCAGTGATCTGCAATTTAGTGTTGATAATCTAACTCTAATTTAAGTCCTTTAGATCATTTTTGTCCAACTGTATCAAGAGAGCCCAAAGCCATTGGAGGAAGGAAGGGTCTTGGACATGACATATTCTGTTAAATGGGTCCCGACAAACGTTACTTATGCACGACGTTTTGATGTTTACCTGAATTTCACCTTTTCTGAGAACCAGGTACATTGAATTTTTTATTCGCATTGTTTATTGATGATATGCTAGCATGTTACCATAGATATCAGTACCGTGCACTTGCTGACTTGCATAATGGTTTTTTCATGGAAGAATTTGATTAGAACAACAAAAATACTGCGGCAGCAGTTACTGCAGTTTTATGTTCTATCAACTTGTGGAGCCAATGGAGGTCTGGATCACAAGAAGCTATTTTGTGAACCGAAAATGTATCTAGAGGAGAAATCCATATTCCCTTCTATTAGTTTTTTTAAGACATGTTTGGAGAGACTGAGGCGTAGTAGTAGCAGTAGCAGTAGCAGTAGTTGTTAAAAGAGATACCTTTTGGCAACAAAGGTATTTCTGCTTATAAATATCACACACCTACTTCCATTTGGCTTTCTACAATGCAAATGATTTTTTACCAAAACTTAGTAATATTTCGGGTTCTCATTGAAGCAAAACACTAAGGAGAAAGCAGATAAAAAGCTTAGGCAGTTAGTCCCCATTAACTCCATATAGCTCTTCATGTTCTCAGCTCCCAAAACGTCTTGTTTCTTTTGCAGATTCATTGGTTCTCTGTTCTCAATTCCATCATGATGGTTATTTTCCTCACTGGGTTGGTGTCCATAATTTTGATGTGCACTCTTCGCAATGATTACGCAAAATATGCTCGTGCAAATGACGACATGGAGACTCTGGTAAAGCTTTTTTTTTTTTCTTCTCATTAATCACGTATTTGCATGAACCTATGTCCAATGCAGTGGCGTAGCCACATACAGTGAAGGTTGTTTAATTGAACCCCTTTCATCGGAAAATTATACTAGTTTTATAGAAAATTATATTATATATATAGGTTAAAATTTATTTTTTATAAATATATATTAAACCTTGAAAACCCTTTGTGACATTTCTAGCTTCGCCACTAGTCCAATGGCATATCCTTACTAGAAATTTACTAATTTCTGGTGTTTGGTTGGTTGACTTCTTATATAGGAAAAGGATGTACATGAAGAGTCTGGTTGGAAACTCATCCACGGTGATGTCTTCCGACCTCCAGAAAATTTGGCTCTGCTTTCAGCAGTTGTCGGGACTGGTGCTCAGCTTTCAACTCTTGTTCTCCTTGTCATTATATCTGCCATGATTGGAAATTTGTACATAGGGTATGTTTGCTACCTGTGCTACTCATCATACAAACCAGATCTGAAAATTTTGGTTCTAGACAATAGAGACTGCATTTCTTCCGTTTTTTTAACCATTAGGTTTTCTGACACTCAGTAACCAAATGATCTTATCCCCTTATGTTGATCATCTTCTATTTGTCCTATATTTTGACTATATGATCAGCACTGCTGCATTGATAATGCTTCTTATTTCTTTCTTATGTTCTTAGGAGAGGAGCAATTATTACAACATTTATTGTATGTTATGCTCTTACATCATTCATCTCAGGATATGTGAGTGGTGCCCTGTACTCTCGTAATGCTGGTATGTGCTCTTCTGCCTCATGTCTATAAGTTGTTTCCTTGTGTAGGAGAGATTAACAATTAACATAATCAAATTTGTGTGTTTAGCATATGGATCATTTATCAATTGAAGGGTTTTCTTCTTTGAATCTTTTCAGGTGAAAATTGGATAAAGTCAATGGTCCTTACAGCATCACTTTTCCCCTTTTTGTGCTTTGGGATTGGGTTCATCCTAAACACAATTGCCATATTTTATGGGTCCTTACTTGCTATACCCTTTGAAACGATCGTAGTTGTTTTTATTATTTGGGCTTTTATTTCGTTTCCCCTGACTCTCCTTGGAACTGTTGTTGGAAGAAACTGGAGTGGTACGCCAAACAATCCATGCCGTGTTAAGACTATCCCTCGTCCTATCCCTGAGAAACAATGGTACCTTAAGCCATCTGTAATTTCTATGGTGGGAGGTCTTCTTCCCTTTGGAAGCATTTTTATTGAGATGTATTTCATCTTCTCTTCCTTCTGGACCTACGCGGTAATTATTCTTTTTGGCATCTAGAAAAACATGTCGTGATATACTTCTCGCGTGCTGCTTGTTCCTTGCATGTTTTTAGCAATATTTAGACTCGTTTGTTTTACTACTCGAACCTTCAAATTTCAGAAACTTCCAAATAACAGGATGTTATAAAATATTCATTTATTGAGAAGCTTTTTTTGGTATGAATAATACATGCTTATAATCCTGGCCAAGGTGTTACCATTTGGAATATGCATACAGTATCAAAGAGCTTATTGTTTTAAAGCCTGTCATAGTTGATACATCTTCATTCATATTTGTAATTGTTGGAATCTTTTGAAGGATGTCATCTTCTGTGAGTAGTTTTCTGAGTCATCTCAATTTATCTCATTTTGTTCGTAGAAGTAACCGTATACGTGTAAGTACTCATCTTTAATTTACTCCCTCTCTATGCAGCTCTGTTCTATATACATATTTCTGACACGCCTATATGTAATAACACTTTTGAAATGCAAGACATTACTACTGCACGCAGGGCCACAGACTAACCTAGATGTGCAAACACACAAGAAAAATATAGTAAGAAGCATGACACAAAAGGAAAGACATCTTAGTGATGCATTAATGAATGGTCGTTTAGTTTGATTCTTTAGTAATTGGTGCTTTATCGTCCATCTTTACTAATTTCTTCTTTCTTAGTAATTTGAGTCCATATTTGAAAATTTCAGACGTGGTTAATCTTTTCTTGTCACTTGTGCATACAACAACAACGACCCAGTATAGTCCCACAAGTGGGGTCTGAACCTTACCTCTACCCTCGGCTGTTTCATTATTCTGATCATGTCCATGCATAGATGCGGTTAATCTTTTCTTGACGTTGCTGGAGATTCTGAAGCATTCATCTACTTATATTTCTGTGGTGTAGCTATATCTTAGTTGTGATGTCTTTTCAATTTCTAATCCCACTTACCACCTTGATGATATTCTCGACAGGTATACTACCATGTGTATGGATTTATGCTCCTTGTTTTCATTATTCTGATCATCGTCACTGTTTGTGTGACAATTGTGGCAACGTATTTCTTGCTGAACGCGGAGAACTATCATTGGCAGTGGACCTCATTCTACTCTGCTGCTTCAACAGCTTTTTATGTCTACCTCTATTCCATATATTACTATTATGCAAAGACAAGGATGTTTGGTCTTTTCCAGACCAGCGTTTACTTTGGCTACACTCTGATGTTCTGTCTTGGTCTCGGCACACTATGTGGTAAACTCTCTTAGCTAGTTCCATTTAGTTGGCATACGTAGATCTCCATTTATTTCTCTTCCAACGAAGTCTTTATTCCCTGTCATTAACTCGAGTTTTTGGCTCGATTGTTTCTTGCTCGATGTTTTGGAAACTACAGGTGCTGTAGGGTATATCGGCTCTAATTTGTTTGTCAGGAGGATTTTCAGGAATATCAAATGTGATTGAGTGCCTAATACTGCACAAGAGAGGTTACTCTTTATGGTCAGTGATTTCCAGCTGAGCTCATGGCAATATTGATCACAATTAGATGAAGCTATACATTACATTGACCAAAACTAGCATTTCAGATGAAATTTCATGAAGCAAAATATTACATGGATAAATTTAAAGAGTATCCTTTGTAGATAATTTTTTTTTAAACCTTGTGTAGTCTATATGCTCTGTGCAAATTTCCTACATACGTATTGCCATATTGAAAGACTATATCCTCCTTTGGAAAAGACTGTCACTTTGGCTCTAAGCTTTTGATTCTTTTTCAGTTTTGTTTCCTCGTGGGAACTACAACTCTGCTTATATTAGCTTCACAAAGCATTGTCGGTTCCAAATTCCGGAAAAAAGAAGGTATAGGTTGACGGCCAGGTAGAAGTAGTTCGAAATAGTCTAACTATGATTAGTCTGGTACAAAAATGCACTCCGTCCACCTATTTCAATAAAAATGCCCCTACCGTTATTTTACCCTTATTAGTAAGAGAAAATTCTGGAGGAAAAAAGAAAATTTAATAATATCCACGTGTCACCGTTCCATTGGCCTAACTTGAACTTCAACCAAAATATAATTATACTCCCCAGTAGCAACAAGGATATATATATATATATATATATATATATATATATATAGTTGCTACTTGGGCGGAATCCACCGGAAGATCCGTCGGAAATAGCAACAAATGCAGCAGCTCATCTCACTTTGCAACTTATGGATAGAAAATTCTTTTTTTATTAGACTTAGGATGTGTTTGGTATAACGGAAATCCATGGGCGTGTGTAAGTGTTTTCCATATTAATCTAGGTTTACAAAAGTTTTAGAACACCGAAGTTGAATGATTTTAGATGGTGCAAAGTGACTCATGTTTGTTGGAAAATTAGTTCAAAGTTGCAGTAAGAAATCGAAATTATTTAGGATTTGGTATTTGCATATTTGTTTAATTCATGTCTTAGTATGATTTATAGTCATATTTTTAGGTAGGAATGTGCTTTTCTATTTTTAGTTAATTATAAATAGGGGTATTATGTGTGGAGACTTGTAATAATTGTAAAGACCTTTCATAGATTTATAATAAAATAATGTTTCCTTCAATGTCCAATATTGTATTTATAACTGTGGTATTCAGACTAACTTGCGCGCATCTCGACTAGTTCCACAGAATACACATGAGAAGAATCACCTGGTGTTTTTTTGTTTCAGTTGGGAATTGAACTTGAGAGGGTGAGACCTCACAATAACTGGAGACTAATAGTCCTAACTCACTTTATTGATCATCGGGCCACAACTTTGGATATAGATTTTTGGGAAGAGAACCATATCTTCATCTATCTATACAAAGAGTGTGTAAAGAGAAAAAGAAAAGAAAATAGATATTTCTAGCGATTTGTGATATTTTATTGGTAAATGTATATTTTTAGTCGCTCTAAAAAATAATAGCAGATAATATATATATATATATATATATGTTTTTTTTTGTTTTTTTTTTTTTACAAAAAATTGTTGTTGGATGGCGAATGCAGTTATTTTCAGACGGTCGATCATTTTTGTATTTAGCCGTATTTTATTCCTATGTTATTAGTAATCTTTTCTGATAACTGTAATCAAAATTGAATTCTTTAACTTTGAATCTGGTGAACTACGGGTCGGCACCATCACAAACAGTGCAGGGATATATTGACGAAGTCTCTCAGTCATTGAATTATTTTGAGACACAAGTAGTAGCCAAATAAAATAACAAAGCAGCTTAGTCCAAGCACTTATGTTAGGCATTTACTAGACGAAAATATTTACATAAAAAACAAAAATATAATTTTACTAACCTAAGGGCAAAAGCTAAAATTTTGATTATGTATTCAATATTATGTTCGATCTCATCTTTTCTTAGCACTCCTTATTCCGATTATTCTTGGAGTCTCCGTGGAATGAGTCTTGGACCCCGTTTGGATTAGCTGAATTTAAGTAGCTTTTAAGCAGTAAGTACTTAAAAGAACTTTTTAAACTCCGAGCAAATTCCTTTGGTGCATAAGGATACCCTCTTTACTCCGAGCAAATTCAATCCCAAGAAAGTACTTGAGTACACCTATCTTTGATTTTGAAACGCTATTGCAGCTTGTTTTTAGTTTCTTCTATCAAACTCAAATCATCACTTGTGATGAGGAGATCATCAACATAGACTAAAATCACAATAGTCGTCCCACAAGACCTCCTGGTAAAAAGAGAATAATCTAAATGGCTCTGAATGAATCCAAAAGAGAGCAAGGCAGTGGTAAGCTTCAAATTCCATTGCCGTGAAACCTGTTTAAGTCCATATAGAGATTTAAGAAGGCAACATGTAGTTTGCTTCCCAGCAGTAGACTTGAATCCCTGTGGCAGGCTCATATACACCTCCTCGTGAAGATCCCCTTGCAAGAAAGCATTGTAGACATCCATTTGATGGATAGTCCAATGCTTGACAACAACTATAGAAATAACAGCTCGTACAGTCACCATTTTAACGACAGGGGAGAATGTCTCTTGGTAATCAAGACCCTCGTGCTGGCTGTAACCTTTAGCGACTAGTCGAGCCTTAAACCTTTCAACTTTCCTAGTAGCCTTTGTATTTAATTTTATATACTCACTTGCATCCGATGTCCTTCTTGCCTTCTGGTAAAGGAACCACTTTTCAGGTATTATTATCCTCCAAAGTCTTGATTTCAAGTTGCATAGCTTCAACCAGCGAGGATCCTTAGTTGTTTGAGCATAATTTGTGGGTTCAACTTCTGCTGAAAATTTAGTGAGAAAGCTTTGATAAGTAGATGAAAGTGAATCATAAGAAATGACAACAGAGATAGGGTGATAGCAAGTCTGAGCAGCCTGAAACTTGGCAGGGATAACAAAATTCTTCATCTATATGGGAGGCTTGGAAGTTCAATTAGATTTGCGAAGTTCTGTAGGTAGTGATGGTACCACATCTTGTGAATATGACTATGAAGTAGGAACTGACTCAGGAAGTGTTGCATCAATATTGGAGGAATGAAGAGGCTCTGTGGTTTTTGTGGACAACTGACCAGCCTCATCATGTGAAGTTGGAGCAACTGGAGTAGGATGACCAGCCTCATCATGTGAAGTTGGAGCAACTGGAGTAGGATGACCAGCCTCATCATGTGAAGTTGGAGCAACTGGAGTAGGATGACCAGCCTCATCATGTGAAGTTGGAGCAACTGGAGTAGGATGACCAGCCTCATCATGTGAAGTTAGAGCAACTGGAATAGGATGACTAGCCTCATCATGTGAACTTGGAGCAACTGGAGCAGGATTAGCATGAATAGTGGCATCATCGGTAGATAATTGGCAAGGATAAACTGCCTATGGAAATGACATCTCAACATTGCTTTGTGTAGTCTTGAATGGGAAAATGGATTCATTGAAGACCACATCTCTATTAATGAATACCTTGTGTGTCTCGAGATCATAGAGTTTATAGCCCTTTTGAAAAACACCATAGCCAAGTAGGACTGATTTAATGTCCCTGGGACTAAACTTATCTTGCTTGGGTAGAGTGGAAGCATAACCAAAGCATTAGCTGTGATAGAGATGGTGTACGATTATACAGAACTTCAAAAGCAGATTTGTTGTTTAAGACAGACAAGGGAACTCTATTTTTGATATACATTGTTGCTTCAATACAACAACCCCAAAATCTCGAGGGCAAACCTCCTTGAAACTTGATGGCCCTAGCTGTCTCAAGGATATGTCTGTGCTTTCATTCAACCGCTCCATTTTGCTGAGGTGTGTATGGTCATGACCTTTGGTGTATAATCACATAGGTATTGAATAGATCTCCACAAGTAGAGTTAAAAAACTATGCACCATTATCAGACCTAACCACTTTAATATGCTTTTCAAACTGATTTATAACCATGACAATTAATGATTTTAGCAAATAAGAAACATCTTATTTAACTCTCATCATAAAAGTCCAAGTCCATCTAGAATAATCATCTGCAACAGTAAGAAAATACTACATGCCATCATAAGTAGCAATGTTGTAAGGACCCCAGACATCCATATGTAGCAATTGAAAAGGTTCAGTAGATCTACTAGTATGTGTTGAAAAAGCAATCCTAATTTGTCTAGCTAGTGGACACACATCACAATTATTCAAAGTAAATCTAAGCTTATTCTGAAAAAAATGAAATGTTTCTTAGAACAACCATAGGAACATGGCCTAGTCGTTTATGACAAATCTCTAAGTTTGTAATTTTTGTATTGCCATAGACTTGCTATGAGTATGAAAACCATTCCTGGACCTTGTCTTCAACACATATAGCCCATCATGTTCTCTACCAATCGCTTTCAGCCTCCCACTGAAGAGCTCCTGAAATACAAAGAGGTCTGGATAAAATGTTGCACAACAGTTTAAATCCTTTGTCACTTTTGAAGCTGACAAAAGATTGAATTTAAAATTAGGCACACATAACACATCCTTAAGTAGTTCACCTCCGGGCATTTCACAATCCCCAACATGAGCAATTCTAACAATCTCTCTAGTTGGCATATGAACCTGTCCTGAACTTCCTATTTCAATACCATTTAACAACAACTGGTTATTGCTAATCATGTGATTAGTAGTACCAAGTATCCACTATCCAACTAGATTCCTTTGTAGGAATAGAACAGGAAGTACCTGACATATGTGTACTAGGAAAAGATGTACCTGCCATGTGAGCACTAGATTCTGAAAAGGATGACATGTTGTTTAACATTTGCAAAATCTGATTATACTGATCAGGTGTAAACACAGGAGGTTGTGGCATTGTTGGTTGTTGTACTGACTATACTTCTGTCTTAGCCAAGTGACCACTGATAGAAGCTCATTTCTTCTTTGATATAAAATCGGATGGATAAACTATGATCTTATAACAATTCTCCTTGAGATGACCTTTCATGTTACAATAGTCGCACCTCATAAGTTTGTAGCAACTTTCTCTAGTGTGGCTCTTCATGTGACAAATAATCACACTCGACATTATAGTTTCTTCGTTGCTTCTAAGTGTTATTCCTAGAAGTGAACAAGGTTGTTGGTTCCATAGACTCAATAGGAACAGTATGACTACCAGCAACAATTCTTTGGCTTTCATCTTGCAAAATCATAGCATATGCCTGATTTACAGTAGGTGCTTTACTCTTCATTAATATTTGGCTTCAAGCTTGACTGTAACCATCATTCAAGCCCATCAAAAACTTCCAAAGACGTTGATACTGTAAATGCGCAAGATGTTTTTTTGATTTTTCATAGTCACAAGGAAGAGCTGGAATAATCGAGTCATATTCATCCCAAAAATCCTTCAACTTTGAATAATACGTTGATAGGTAAAAATTTCTTTATGAAGATAATACATTCGTGAAGAATTCACTTTATCAAACCTTTCACGAAGATCTTCCCATATTGCTCGAGCCCTTGAGCGAAACAGAACTACACTTAGCAAATCACGACTTACATTGTGCATCAGCCACGATTTGACAATCGCATTGCAGCGATCCCACACATGATTGAACCTAATTCCAAAAGTATCTCTGTGATTGAATCGTCTGCAAAACCCAGCTTGTTCCGTGTTAGCAACGAAACTTCCATAGCTTGGCTCCAAAGCGTGTAGTTTTCCATTACGATCAACTGAAATCCCAACGATAACGAATTCGGTCCATCAGAAGGATGCAAGTATAGATGATGATTGTGATCAATCAAAATCAATTCCTGCATGGTCGATTCTTCTTCAAAATCACGTTCTTCGACTGTATCTCCAGCCATTAAAATTATGGCACAAATTTTCAAACAAATTTTCGATGGATCTCTCGATTTTTAGCTGAATTGATGAAGAAAACCCTTAATTGACACGATTAATGCTCTGATACCATGTTAATTCTCACAAATCTGGAGAATTCGAAGAAGAAGAAGAAGAAGAGCTTGAACAAAACAGTGAAGAGATAAAAGAGGGAAAGAAATCTGTTATTATTGTGTTAACCGCCTAAATGTCCAAATGCACTATACAAATACATAGCTAATTAACTACTAACCAACTAATTACACTAGTTAATTAGCTTAACTATAGTTAACACCTAACTATAGTTAACTAAGTGACATATGTACAAGTATTAAGCTCCTTGACACTGTCGACCTGTAAGTTGACACTTGTTATTGGTTTCTTCTCTTGTTTGTGTCTAATGTAACGACCCGGACGGTCGTTACGTAGAACCTGCATTATAATTGTTGTTATGTACTTGTTATAGATTGTTTATACTGTTATTGATGTGTTAGAGTTGGTAGGCTTGAAATCAGAATGGTTGTAGTGAGAGTTTAGGCATTCAGCCTTTAAAAATAGCCTTAAAATGGAAAAAGTCAACTAAGAGTTGACTTATTGGTAAACAACCTCGGAATGCTGATTTTATGGTTCGAATAGCTTCGTTAGGTGATTTGGGATTTAGGAGGGTGTTCGGAATATTTTTATGATGTCCGGTGTAGAATTAGGCTTGAATTGGTGAAAGTTAATTTTGGCGATTTCCAATCGGCAGTGGAAAATAGTCTATCAGGGTTGAAATGGAATTCTGACAGTTGGAGCAGGTTCGTAATGTCATTTTGGATGAGTCTGCAAATTTTCAGGTCAATCGGAGTTGTTTTGGGTAGTTTCGGCATCGTTGGTGTAATTTAGAAGTTTCAATGTTCATAGGCTTGAATTCGATGAGTTTTTGGAGTTTTGATGTTGTTTTGATGTTTCAAAGGGTCGACTAAGTTTGAATGATCATATATGATGCGTTGGTATGTTTGGTCGGGGTCCCGAGGGGCTCGGGCTTGATTTCGGGTGGCGAACGGGGAATTTGGACTTGGCAAAATGCAACTTTAGCTGTTGTTCTGATGTTTTCGCACCTGCGGGAGGGGAGCCGCAGGTGCGGTCCCGCAAGAACGGACTTGGCTCCGCAGGTGCGAGAATGGGCTGGGTTGAGGAGTTTCACAGGTGCGAGGAAATTGTCGCACCTGCGAGGTCGCAGGTGCGGAAGAAGGATCGCAGGTGCGGATTTGGGTGGTCCCAGATGAGACCGCAGGTGCGGAAGGATCATCTCGCAGGTGCGAGAAATGGGTCGCAAGTGCGATATCACTGTGCAGTAAGTATAAAAACCAGCCTTCGCGAATTATAACCATTTTTCTCAATATTTTATCCGGATTTGAAGCTTTTGAAAGGTTTTTGAAGAGGGAATTCGATAGTTCTTCGTGGAGGTAAGATTTTTGGACTCTAAACTCGTTAATACATGATTAAAGGTCAGATTAATGGTGGAAAAATTGGGAAAATCAGTGAAAAGGGGGTAGTTAGGGCTTGGGATTAAGAGGCTTTAGAATGAGGATTTGAGGGGTCATTTGGACTCCGATTTCGGTGTTCTTGGTATGTATAGACTCGTGGGAGGATGAGAATTATTGTACTATAAATTTTATTGAATTCCGAGACATAGGCCCGGGGGTCGGGTTTGGCCAATTTCGGGATTTTTGAGTATTCTTGATAAATTTTGATTGGAATTCACCTCTTAGCATATAATAATTATGTACACTTGATTGTTGGTATATTTGGAGCGCTCGGAGGTCGAATTTCGAGGCAAGGGCACTGCGGAGTAGTGTTTTAGCCGGTTTTGAGGTAAGTAACGTTTCAACCTTGGAACTGAGGGTTCGAACCCCAAATTATCTGATAATTGAGGTTAATTAAGGTGACGCACTTGCCAAGTGACGGGCATGCGGGAGTTCACCAAATGTTTGTAGCCTGGCTCATCCCACGACAATGTCTAATGGTTGATTCACACTGATACTTGTACTGCGAAGGCGGAGATTATCGCTAAAAGCTTGCATCTTTGACGGCAATTATTTTGTTGCAATTTAAAAGCCAATAGTACTCCTTAAAACATCTTAGTTTTCCCTTTAGCGTCCATTTTAATAGCCAATATGTTTAACTAAATTGACGCTAATAATGTATAGCTTTAAAAGTCATAAGCAATAATAGCAATAATTTGGCCACAATTAATAATAGTTACTACATTTGTACAGAATATGACCCAAAAATGAATTTCATTCGTTCTCACAGATTCCTAGTTCAGGAGCTACTAAACCTCGACAAGTCAAACTCCTATTTGGTCTGTGTCTCTCTCTGTGTGTGTATGTATGGTGGGGGCCTAGAAGATATCACCAAGGACAGATGCAATAGTTAGTCAAGGGCTAGCTAGCTAGTACCTACCAAATATGATTTTTAACTAAATCTGAAGTCATCGTCTGTATAAAATCAAGACAATCCTCGTGTCACTTGCCAGTACATGGGAGGAGTGCAGTAAATAGAAATAAAATCCTTCTAACTGCTATGTAATGATTTCCTAACAAAATAGTCTCAAGGACAGCGAAAAATCAGATCTCTCACCAAATTCCTACACCTTAAACAGGAACTACAACACAGGAATACAACAAGAACTTGTGATCAAACATGGAAACAAAATACTCAAATGCACCATCAGTAGAAGCACAGTTTTTTTAAGTGTCTTGTGACTAATTGATTGTTGTCCATTCATCAAATCAGTGGGATTTAATCTGAGCAAAAACTATTGTTGCAACCTTAGAGAAATGGATCCTTGAAACCATCAAGAATGGACATCACTTGAAAGAGCGTAAATTCAAACCATTCTTGATTGTTGCAAACCATCAAGAATGGACATCACTTGAAAGAGCGTAAATTCAACTTAGAGAAATGTATCCTAGTAGAGGAAAGTATCCTGAGGCAACAATCTAGAGTTTAATGGTTGAGGCTAGGAGAAACTAACTCAAGTTATTTCCATGTTTGTCTCAAGAATAGGATTGCACAGAATCACATTAATAGGCAGAACACTACTAATGGATAAGTGGTATACACTGACATGGCAATTGAAGAAGGGGTCATTGGATTTTACAAGGTACTGCTATGTACTTGTGCTACACAACTACCTGCAGCTACACCTAGTGTGCTAGCTGCTGGCCCCATTCTGAATAGAGAACAACAATTGTCCCTTATATCTCCAGTCACAATATAAGAAGTTTACTTAGCCTTTGAAAGATATATTTGATTTAAAGTCCCCATATGTGATGGTTTTAATTCCCGCTTCTTCAAGAAAGCATGGCCTATTATTGGTGAGGATGTTTCAGATGTTGTGATCTAGTTCTTTCAAACCACATGGATGTATAAGGCTATCAACTGCACCACTATTACATTGATCCCTAAGATACAATCCCCCTCTACTATTAAGGAGTATAGGCCCATATCTTGTTGCACTATACTGTACAAACTGATTTCCAAGGTTATTACAAAGAGGATGCAGAATGTCATGGACTACCTAGTGGACAGTAGCCAAGCTGCCTTTTTTCCTGGGAGAGTTATAACTGATAACATCTTATTGGGCCATGAACTAGTAAGGGGATATGGGAGAAAGGGAATCTCTCCAAGATGTATGATTAAGATCGACATGTAGAGAGCATATGATTCTGTGGAGTGGACATTTATTGAAAGAGTGTTGATTGGTCTGAACTTCCCTAATGTATTTGTGGGATGGATAATGACATACATTAGGATAGTCATCAACTGTCATGGTGCAATCTTATGGTAAGATTTACAATCTCTCCGAATTCATGAGGACTTGAATAAAAGCAAAGCACTACAAAAGCAAAGGTTCTATATTGGGGGATACTCGTTACTTGGAAGACTTAGTTGTTGTTACTCTAGATTAGGTGTTTGCCAGGAGTTTCTCTAGTTTGTTTAGAAAATGTATGTCATTGGTAGGATAACTGTGAAATTTGGAGAATCTCTTGTTTTAAAGTGTGATGACCCAAAAGGTCATCTTACATAATTTAAGTTATATCTGTGTTTCGAGGCTCCGAGAGCCTCCGTTAGTCTCACCTCGTTATGC